>QLOR01000658.1:0-105161 GCA_003313825.1 Sarcodon aspratus
CCGTGTGGTAGTAATCTTGCCGTTCTTAATTTAGTATAATTTCTATTTTTGGTAATTTTGGATGGTGGTTCGGGGTCCTTGAAAACTTTTGGGGGTAGGTGTAAGCAAACTTTCCCAACGCCAGCCGCTTGAGCAAAACAGAGCTACAAATGCGTGGAATCAGTAGAAATGAAGAGATAAGCCCACTCACCGGTGCGCATAAGATTTCATTCGAAACTTGTTGCCGGTAGGAACTGCGCGCTGGCAGAGTGGTCTGTCTGTCCGTTTGCAATTCAGACTCTACAGTATTTGGTCAATTCGTACACACGTAGCCTATTCTCAGGCCACGTCCTTCACATACGAATATGATGCATGGTGCACTATCTTTATCCCTCAAAGCCCCGAGTCACAGGAGGACCCTTGGAACAGTAAGTAAAATCAATATCACTAGAAGATTATCGGTGACGGTCTAATAGACGGCCCTGTTTCACTGCAGTTTCCTTCAAAGGGCCGCATTGGCTTCTACGATCAACATATCAGCTCAGTGCTCATCAATGTATCATCCTCCTTCTCCTTCGTCGCCGCAAAAAAAAAAAACCTTTCACTTCTTACGGCCCCAACTTTAAGTGATTTCAAAGCAGCCACCCTGATAACCTACATCCAACGACAGGTATTCAGACACGGGGACATACAGGCCACCAGTCGAATGCGACACCATACGCAAGATTTTCTTGAGGGTGTAAGCACTAAGCAGTGGATTCTGTGATCCGGGTATTCTCAACCTGCCCCGGGCAACCTCTGCGCAGCTGTTGGTTCCATCAATCCCTGCGCTTTCAAATTCACAGCTATTCCCCCAACCGGAGGTATAGATCGTCCGCCAAACTCCGTGGAATGCACCCCTACCTGCCACCTTACTTCGAACCGGATCATGTATCCGACGCCAGCCTTACAGATGACAAAGCAGCTCTCGGATCCCTTTTGCCTAGCGGGTCACAGAGGCAGATGAGATCAAGAGTCAAGGGCTAGTATTCACACACAATAATTCAATCTTATCAATACAAGTACCTGAAACCTCTCCTTTTGTTGACAGCTTCTTCAACACTGATTCCCTCCAACCTGGCAGCGTCCTCGATCCGCTTTTCGCCCGCCTCCGTTATCTCACTGACCTGTTCACTATCCAATTGTTTATTATGTCGCACAAGCATCCGTCGGATTACTGGAAGCTCATGAATTTAAGGCACTCCGAAGTAAATGATATTACAGGGCAGGGCAAGAACTTACAGAATGACAAGAATGTGCTGAATACCAATGATACGAGACCAATAATCATCGAAGGTCTATACATAGGTGCCCAAGATGCTTTCCAAACATAAGATCCTGTTCTAATCCGGAACGTCAGCCAGTCATGCAAGTCGTCTATCAAGTTATCATGTCGGACGTACAGATTTCCGAGATTTCCAAAACCATTAACGATCGCAATAGCAGCAGATCTTTTAGCAGGCGGTCGGGGAATGACATTAACGATCCAGACAAAGGTTAGTGCAAATCCTATGAGATATTAACGAATGTAATTAATAGTCTAGAGTACAAATTCTCACCAGCATATCCAAGCGTCATCATGAACATCGACACATAACGCGGCACTGTAGCAAGAGTCGAGATTCCTATTATATAGCCGATGATGGTGATCCACTGCGGGACGACGTTATGGAAAAATCGTTCACCGGTTTTATCTGCGTAGTAGCAGGGCCATGAGAGACAATTTTGGTAAAACTACACGAGTAGAAGGAACAAACCAGCATGCCAAGCGTTCACACAGCATACCACGGCAGCCAAAATCCACGGTGGGCTGATAATCACAAAATATATCAAACGTTTGAACAAACGACCCTTAGAGTATGTAAAGACTTACGCCGCCAGTAACAAACTCGCAGTGGTCCCAAACCCGAGGGTCGCTGTCAATCTAAGCATCTATTCAGCATCTTCCTTGGTTACAAAGCGAAATATCACTCACGTAGGAAAGAAACTGATAAAACTTGTACCTAGCAATTGACAAAATGAAATAACCGCAAACATGGAGACTTTGGGATCGTGGATTGCCATTTTGAGGCCTGCTAACGGTCTAGAGACAGTGAATATCTGAAGTAGAATCAATGTGAATCACATATACGACTCATTTACGTCCTCATCAGCTTCCCCTGCATCTTCCGCTAGTCGTACTTGCGCGAGGCGTTGCTCAGCGGGAGAAAGCCAATGCGTGTTATGTGGCTGTTAGAATGTCAGATACTACTTCCCTACGCAAAGTTCTACGGAGCATGAACTGACGTAATCAGGCAGCAAAATTCTGAGTAAGGAGAATATCAGAATAGAACACGAATCAGCATAATGAATTCGGGTTTACATGGCCATAAATCCGATGGCAATCGTAATGCACCCCTGGAAATATAATCAGTGATCACGGCGGAATCGCGGTGAAAACATCATACCTCAATGTAGAATAGCCTAGAGCGAAAGTTGTTAATACGAATTGATCCGAAATGAACCCTTACCATCTCCAAGCATGAATTCCCCTTTTGCCATCCATGCGAGACAAGATTCCAGCAGCCATCAACTGAATGATAGGAATCAACGACTCCAGAATTTCAAAGGATTCCGGGACAACTTACGCTTCCAAATGCGTTGGACATGAGCAGTCCTACGCAGAGAATAGAACATCTAAAGGCAAGTTCCTTTCGCAACGTCAACAAGGAGCTTTGCAAAAATATAGTAATCAACGTACCCGTTTCGTATACCATCTAGAATAGAGGTAGATGGCACCGGGGTAGAAGGCAGCTTCTGGTAACCCAAGGAATACCCTACAAGCAGCGAGTCCAGCAAAATTGTGTGTAACCTACAAGATACAATCAATATAGATGATATAGTCATTCAGAAAGCGCACAGAACGTACACCGGTCAAAGCGCTAACCGTACCCCAGAGAATTACACATAAGGGAATATATAACGAAGGCCTGTAAAAATAATGTTATTAGTGGCTGGTACGGACATCATGGACAACTAGTAAATGACTTGGAGATCCAGTTTAGAAACTTTCATAAAGTTCACGTCAGAGAAGTCCTTCGACATCTTGATATGACACGCACCATGTTAGAAGGGATCTGGGCAGGTATATATGATGCGTATAAGATAGCGAGTGTAGTAGAATATTGTATGCCTTGATGACATCACCAGTCAGGGCATTCAAAATTTCAAATAGTCCAAAAGGAAGACGTCACTCAACTCGTCAATCCAAGATCTTTTTCCAAACCCTTCAACCTGGCAGTAGTAACGGCAGTTCGCTACAGCGGGATTAGCAGCCAGTTAATTTTACTGCACGATGAGTGAATGATTGTATAAATTCACTCACATCGATATAATTCATGATGTAAATGACAACGATAGTAGGCAAAAGCCTTCCATCGAGCTTTCGAACCAATTTTTTCTCTGCTAACTTGCGTACTTCTGGGTGCAAAAGCGCTGCGTCTTCATCGAAAGCCACTGAACTGCATGGCTGCAGGTTCTGACGGGACTTTTCAGAATCCTCGGTCTCGCTGTCGCATACCTTGTTCGGCATTCTTCTTGGTTGTGGGGTGGCAAAGGGAAATTGTCAAGTTATAAGAC
This sequence comes from Sarcodon aspratus, assembly GCA_003313825.1. Taxonomy (NCBI): domain Eukaryota; kingdom Fungi; phylum Basidiomycota; class Agaricomycetes; order Thelephorales; family Thelephoraceae; genus Sarcodon; species Sarcodon aspratus. Next base: position 3,637 of record QLOR01000658.1, read on the forward strand.
GAGGACCGTCTAATATAGGCTGCCATACGTATTGGCCCCACACAACACGATTACCACTAGTCAGATGTATTTCCAACAAATTCCGTTTTTCTCTGAGAATTATTAGACAGGGGCCAATGGAAGAATGGCATAACGCACCAGACCACTTAGAATGAGCAGAAGATATATGTATGTATTCGTTGTCGCAGTAGCTTAATCTGTCTTCTGAACGCATACTAGTATGTGGCATAGTCGTTGGGGTATAACGAGCAGAAGTTATATTTGTTCAACCTGCAAGTGTTAGCCTTAAATTTTAATCTGTCTTCAATTCATCCGAGTTGAGGTACTTACACGCTCATCATATGATAGTACGGTGAGCCTGAGAACCATAACTTGAAATCGCCCTCCGAATGTCCTCGGGAGTCGGAGCAACTGACAAGAGTCTGGCTCTCATGGCAGTGCTTGTGGGGAATGACGATTTCAAATTAAGTAGCCTAGTTCGCATTGGAATGATCTTACTACATACTAGCAGAAACTGCGCGTGGTCACCTGGGAGTCGTCGTAAGTTTTTGCAAATCAGACTGGTTTACTCGAACACCGTACATTACCACCTTATCAAGCTCGTCCGGTGCAAACAACGATGCATGGCGCACTATCTTTGCCCCAAAAAGCTTGCAGCACTCGGAGATCCATTGGAAGTTGGAACAGGGAGATTACCGGTGACGGTCTAGTTTTCAGATGGGCCTGTTTCACTGCGGTTTCCTTCACGCAGCACTGGCTTCTACGATCAACATATGTATCAGCTCCGAGTCAGTGCGCTCATCAATGCCATCATCATCATTCCCCTTGGTTGCCGCGGAACAAAATATGTCTCCTCGAGGTCACGGAATCCTCAGAAATGACTTCATTGACCAAAGGTGATTTTCAAGGCGGCCGTTTTGATAACCTACATACAACGACAGGTATTCATACATGGGGATGACACGCAGGTTACCGGTCAAATGCGACACTACTGTATACGCAAGAATCTCTTGAGGGTGTCAGCAGTCTTCTGCGATCCAGACATTCTCGAGCTGCCCCCCTCGGAGCAACTTCTGCGCAGCTGTTGGTTCCACCAATCCCTGCACTTTCAAATTCACAGCTATTCCCCCAACCGGAGGTATAGATCGTCCGTCGGACTCCGTGGAATGCACCCCTACCTACCACCCTACTTCGAAGCGGATCATGCATCCGACGCCAGCCCTACAGATGACAAAGCAGCTTGCGGACCCCTTTTGTGGTCCTGTATCCAAAACTACGAATCAAAGGTGACGATTGCAAACCGTCGCCTGAAAAGGTGTCCGACAGAAGTTCATGTGCATAGTACATTACGGACCTCACATGCTGTTAGGCATCGGAAACCATTTTTAAAGGCAGCTCAACAGGTCATAGGACCGGATAAGTTCACAAGTCAAATGCCAATATTTATACACGATAACTCGACCTTATCAATACAAGTACCTGAAACCTCTCTTTTTCTTGATAGCCTCCTCGACGCTAATTCCCTCCAACTTTGCGGCGTCTTCAATACGTGTTTTATTCGCTTCCGTCATCTCACCAAACTCGTCATTGTCCATTTGCTTGTTCTGTTGCACGAGCATCCACCGGATTACTAATGCCCAGGAGTTTAAGGCACACTGAAGCAGACGACACATGTGACACAAACTTACCAAACGACAAGAATGAGCTGAACGCCAACGCAGCCAGACAAATGATCATCGATTGCCTATACGCGGGTGCCCAAGACGACGACCAAACGTACGATCCAATCCTAACCCAGAATGTCAACCAATCAGATAATCATAACGAGCAGTTATCGTCCCAGACCCACAGATTACCGATGTTCCCAACACCATTAACGATTGCGATAGCAGCAGATCTCTTAGCAGGCGGACGGGGAATAACATTGGAAACCCAGACAGCAGTCAGTGCAAATCCTACGCGATGTTAACGAATATGTCTGATGTTCCCGCAAATAAAATTTCTGACCAACATATCCAAGTGTCATGAGGAACATTGATACATAACGCGCCGCCGTATTGAGAGTCGAGATTCCTATGATATAACCGACAATAACGACCCACCACCATCCCGCGATATGGAAAAATCGTTCTCCGGTTTTATCTATGGATAGAAAGATGAGACGACTTAGCAAGGTACCTGCACCGGAGACACACACCAGCGTGCCAAGCATTCGCACAGCAAACAATACTAGCCAAAATCCATGGTGGTCTGGCAGTCACAAAATCGATCCTTGAATGTTTGACCAAGACGAATCATGGGGTAGAAGAGACTTACGCTGCTAGTAATAAACTTACAGTGGACCCAAACCCAAGTGTAGCCGTCAATCTAAGGACGCATTCAGCATCTTACTTGGTTTAAAAGTGCAATATTGGTACTCACGAAGGGAAGAAATTGATGAAACTTAGTCCCAACAGTTGAGAACAGCACATGACCGCAAAAATAGGGACTTTTGGATCTTGAAGTGCCATTTTAAGGCCTGCGAATGGTCTGGAGAAATTTAATATCTGAAGTAGAGTCGATGTGAACCAGACATACGACTCATTTACATCTTCATCAGCTTCTCCGGCATCTTCTGCAAGTCGTACTTGCGCAAGGCGTCTTTCAGCGGGAGAAAGCCAACGAGTGTTGTGCGGCTATCAGATTATCAGACACTCGTGCAAATATCAAACCGTCTGAACTGACGTAGTCTGGCAACAAAAAGCTGGGAAGGAGGTATCGGAGATGAACAAAACAAGTCAGGAAATGACATTAAGCTTACATAGCCATGAACCCAATGGTAATCGTAATGCAACCCTGGAATTATGATAAATCATCACGGCATAATCGTGGTGAAAGTGCTATATGTACCTCAATATAGAATAACCTGGAATGAAAGTTTTGAGTGCGAATTGATCCGATATTGACCCTCTTACCATCTCCAAGCACGAATTCCCCTTTTGCCATCCATGCGAGACAAGATTCCAGCAGCCATCAGCTGAATTATACATGTCAGTAACTCTAGCATGTCATAGGATCCATGAGAACTCACGCTTCCGAATGCGTTGGATATGAGCAACCCTCCATAAAGAATAGCAGACCTGAAAGCAAGTTCCTTCCGCGACGTGAATATCGAATCTTGCAATAACATAGCGACAGCATACTCGTCTCGTATACCACCTGGAAAGGAGATAGATGGCCCCGGGATAGAACGCAGCTTCCGGTAACCCAATGAATACACGACAAGCAGCAAGTCCAGCAAAACTATGGGTGGCCTAACAGATATAATAAGTGTATATAATACAGTCATTCTCGAATGCACAGAACATACACCGGTCGAAGCGCTGACCATACCCCAGAGAATCACGCATATAGGGATATATAACGTGGGTCTGTAAAAACAACGTTAACTAGTGCGAACGTGGAAATCTAGAAAATGACCTGGAGATCCAGTTTAGGATCTTTTCATCGACTTCGGCATCAGAGAAGTCCTTAGACATCTTGATCGACACGCACCATGTTAGAAGGAATCTGGGCGGGCGTATAGGACGCGTATAAGATGGCGAGTATAGTAGAATATTGAATGCCTTGACAGAACACCGGTCAATTAATGTAAACAGTGTGGATGAAAGACATCACTCAACTCGACAATCCCAAATCTGTTTCCAAACCCTTCAACCTGGCAGCAGTAACGGCCGTCCGCTACAGTGCGATTGGCAACTAGTTAGTTACACGATGGGTGAATGTTTCGTGGATCGACTCACATCGATGTAATTCATGATGAAAATGACGATAATAGTAGGCAAAAGCCTTCCATCGAGCTTCCGAACCAATTTCTTCTCTGCTGATTTGCGTACATCTGGATGCAAGAGTGCTCCATCTCCATCGAAGGCGGCTGAACTATCTGGCTGCAGGTTCTCGATTTTCTCTTCAGAACCATCTACCTTGTCCGACATCCTTCTTGGTTGTAAAGCGGCGGAGGAGAATTTCGTTTTCTGGGGAACGGGTTGATATACCCCGCGCTGTCGAGTGGGCCCCACATAACATCATTACTCTTGGAAGCATCCCGCACGAGCAGCTGACCACATCAAGGGTTATCATATTCCCGGAAGATTGTATTTTCCCTGAGCAGCCTGAGAATTATTAGCTATCGTTGCACGATTGAATTGGTAGGATGCATCACGTTGAGTGCTTCCATAATCTAGCTTGAAGAAACTAAGACTTGGATCAACGGACGGTTCTACAAATGGTCGACAAATAATCCGTGGTTATAATCCGTGAAGTTGTCGGCGTCCGTCCCAAAATATCGGCTCGATAAAACGGAGGCAATTGATCAGTACCAGGGCAAAAGGTACTTGAGCGCTGCGAGATGTAATGAAGCTATTGAAAGTTGAAGCCAGTCGCATGACTCGGAGACAAGTCGTTTCGGACTTGGTGGCGGGCCGGCGGCACGTTTCAAGTCAGTCACATGCTCTGTTGACAAGTCACACACTTTCCTTATATGACAAAATCGCTTTCTTGACCACCAACCATCATCATCCCGTTATCCAGAGCCCAGTCAATAATGCATTACAAACGACGATCATACGGTCGCGTTCAGCACCAACGCAATATGAATCCATCTAACATCCGAATTCGAAGTCGCCGTAGCACACCCATATCTAATCTTCCTCCAATCAAACGGACTTCTTTGTCAAACCACCCCACAGTGAATTCCGCTCGTCAATTGAAGAAACGGCAATTTATGCAGCGTCGTCGAAAGGCTGAAGCCCGTAAATCTTATTGTGAAGAGAAGGCAGCCCTGCAGAAACAATGGACCAAGATCGCCATCGATACTGAAAGGATCGTGCGTGGCACTGGTCAGTACATCGAGGATAACGTTGTCCAGAAATCCCATACCGAACATGAAAGCTACAGGATTGGAGAACCTTCTTTTTCTTCTTTTTCACAGGTGGTCCATGACGTTTCTGCACAGATCGAATTGTCGCGACAATTGACTACATTTTATCCTCACTACTCCGATACCCTGGCGAGTTGGCGCTCTTCTCCATCCTTGTCGGGCTTATCCAAGACGACTATTGAGTTCACAACTTCGTCCACGCTCACAGCCGCGCGCCGCATATCCCTTCATCACTCACATCTCATTACGCCTGCTTCCTCCTCCAACCTTCCGATAACGAAACTAGGTGTTTTATCTTTCGCTTCCCCGAAGAAACCCAAAGGCGGTAGTTCACACGGTGGAGAGGAACAAGTGGATTCGATTATAAGATCAAGTTCACTGATAACGAGTTTACTTGATTCCAGTGCTGGAGAAATGTTTTACGCCGAGCATAAGAAGCATTGGCGTGAAGACGGAAGCGGACTGCATGATCATGGGATGCTATATGTACCTGGAGTCGTAGTATTCAGGAAGGATGACGATGACGAAGTGGAGAAAGTGGAAGAAGAACAATTTGATCATGTGGTTTCTCTGTCTTCTAATGTCGCTGATGCTAATGCTGTTCCCAGACGCCAGGCGACTGGTAAATTTACAGGAAATTTGGGTGCATTTATTTCGCCATATGTTGCCAACGCCCTGTCAGCTGTGCCCGTGAGCGCAGGTGTCATTCGTTCCAAACACGTTATTTTACCGGAGGACAAGCAGTTATTCGAAGACGGAATACGTAGTGCCATGAAAGAAAGAATGGCCAGAACTCTGAAGGTGTTTGAAGAAAGGGGAGATAAAGTCCTCGTTCTTGGAGCATTCGGTTGTGGATGTTCAAGCCAAAATTCTGTCGAAATGGTGGCGTCTATCTGGGCTGAGTTGCTGGTCTGTGGGGATCGGGACGAAGCAAATGCAGAAACAAAAGCCGTGGCGAGATTTGGAGACGTGTTCGATAAGGTCGTATTTGCCGTTCCAGGAAAGTTGTTCCATCCATTCAAAGAGGCATTTGAGATGCGAGTGTTTGAAGAGGAGGTTACGTCTGCGGCTATGAATAATTAGATTACATCAATTACTGTAAAAATATAAGACTGGTACAATTTGACAATCGCTCAGTGCCTTCGTACAGATCATGACGAGTTTCCACCGGCGAGAAAAAGCAGTCGGATATGGTGTAACGGCTAACATTACCGCCTCTCATTATGAAGGCACGCGGTAGCTCGGGGTTCGATTCCCCGTATCCGAAGTTTATCATTTTACAGGAACGTGTCGTACAACTTTTTCCCGGTCCGGTACTATAAGTATGGGTTTCGGTCTTTCAATCCTGCTTGCTTTTCAATCTGTATCACGGCGATGTCTTCTTCTCGTGCTATGATATGCGGCGATCTTGTATGGGCTCAAGAAGAAGCCAAACAGATGTTTAAAGGGCTTGCTGAGATCGTTGTATGTCTCCATTAAGGCTTGGTTAATTTTCTGGAGCTGGCTTAATCGTGCGATCTAGGTCATGGATTCGCCCAACAGGGCCGATTTCCTCTCTAATCTCAAGCCTGGAGGGAAATACGCTGGTGTCGTAGGAGTATACAGGGATAATCTGTCAACAGACTTCATCGGAGTCTTCGATGAGGAGATCATCATTGCACTGGCTGCTTCTGGTGTCAAATGGATCGCGCATAATGGAGCAGGGTATGATCAGATCGATGTACAAGCTTGCATAGCGAAAGGTGAATTTTTTGCCCACATATCGCCTTTGTTGCATTCGGACGTTGGCTGATATCAAACGCATGGGACAGGTATTAAGGTATCGAATACCCCGGGAGCAGTGGATGATGCGACGGCTACTACTGCATTGTACTTGATTATTTCCACGCTTCGCCAGTATGCTAAAGCGGAGCGTACTGTGCGACAAGGAGATTGGAAAAAAGGACTGTCGGCTGCGAATGCGTCTGATCTTACAGGTAAGACATTGGCGATTCTGGGACTAGGGGGGATCGGTACACGGATCGCCGAACTTGCGCATGCTTTTCCGATGCGGATTATTTACCACAACAGGAGTCCTGCAAAGGATGCACCGGAGTGGTGTGAATATTACGGGACAGAGAGGATGGGCGAATTTTTGAAGGAGGCGGATGTGTTGAGTGTTAGTGTGCCTTTGAATAAGGAGACGGTGGGGTTGGTGGGGGAGGAGATGATTCGGGAGTTGAAGAAGGGAGCCATTATTGTCAATACGGCAAGAGGGAAAGTTATCGACGAGGCAGCTATGATAAAGGCCTTGGAAGATGGACATGTACGTATACTTCGCCTCCTCCGCTAAGGCTCAACTAATCATTCATTTTCGAATTGCAGTTGGCATCTGTTGGCCTCGACGTATATCCCAATGAACCGGAAGTCAACCCCCGTCTCTTTGAGTTTCCCAACATCACGCTTCTTCCGCACATGGGTACAGAGACGAAAGACACGCAGAAGAAAATGGAGATTCGAGCGTTGACCAACTTGAGAGATTTCTTGGTGCATGGGAGTAGCAAAGATACCATTCCTGAGATGAGAGATCGTACAATAAAGTTATAGAGATAGATGATGTCGATTTAGAGTACAGGCGTATGTACAGACATTATTGTTCGTTGTGTCAGGAATTTCAAGTTGATCGGATACTACAGTGAGAAACGCAACCGAAGTTTCTCCACGATCGTAGTGTGACTTGGGTAGCGCGTGACAGGACTGTTACAGTGACCCCCGTGTGACCGCTCTCGTACACTAACTGACTCGGATACAACACATTGAACACATTCGAAAACCAAGTACATACATCTTTCATCCAGTCCTGCCACCTGAATTGTTCCAAATGTAGCGATCCAGCAGGGCAGAATTAATTCTCGCATCGCTCGAATCATGCAACGCCTGCGTCCGGTAGCGTGTCGATTCTAGAACGACTCTTCCTGTAAGTTGACAACCCTCTGCCCAACTCGAATGATATCGCCTAACCGAAATACAAACAGCGGCTTTATAGATGGGCTGGTCTATTCATTTCTGGAATCAATATTTCCATTGACAGTCACTGTGCCGCCATGATGCCGACAGTTATCAGGCCTAGTCTCGTACCAGCGCCTTCTATATTTGAACCCTGTGTTCTTACTGGTTTTCGTGGCTACGCCACGATTTATACGTGATTCTGTTCCGGATCGCTAACGTCGTCTAATCTGCTGCTCTTGCGTCTGCTCATACCCTGACATTGGTCTGGTATATCCGCGATAGAAGAAAAGAAGGGAGGAGAAGAAACATGATAAACGATGTGAACAGTGGTTTTTTTGGTGCTGGGGATAGTCCCTCCGGCAGTGCTGTACAAGACACGCCAAGCGGAATGCCTAGTCCACCGTTAGATCTTCATGTTCATAGGGGACAGCGTGCTGCTGGTCCGCCGCCATCTAGTATACCAAATCATTCTCAAGATTATGTGAGTGTCAATAATTAGTTTTCGCAGTTCATCGTTTATTTTATTCTCTTGACAGTACCCTCGCTATGCCTCTCCAGAAAATGACATTTTGCGTTCATCGTTGCGAACCTTGCTGTCTTCAAACAAATCAACTTCATCGCCACCTTCATCGCCACCTTCTACAGTCGCGACAAATGAACCTATTAGTCTCGTTTCTAAACTAACTTCGGCCTTTCCTTCTCTATCTTCTTTATCTACTTGGTTCACCACATCCACTCAGAGCTTTCACAAGGCAAATGTTGGCCAAATTTTCCAGACCAAGAGTACTGCGGCTTTTCCTCCCCAGCCATTAAATCCAGACACTTCATCGGCTGCCCTACGACCTACTGCCTTCTCTTCAATTTATCCACTTGCGTCCGCTAGTTCTCAACAGGAGAACTTCTCAGGTCAACCCTCAGTATTATCAGCGTCTTCTTCTGCGAAGAGAACTTCTATTGATTGTATTGAAGCAAAGAAGAAGAAGATTGCTGAAGAACGGAAAGCACGTGCTAAGGTTTTTGCTGAGGGGGTAAGGAACGAAGAAGAGAAACGACAGAAGGAAGATATAGTTCTTGGAGAAGACGCAAAATTTAGAGAGGAAAGAGCGGTTTACGTACAGGACAATGACAGACCAAAATCGAACCAAAAAATGCAGGGAGAGCTTAAAATGCCGTTTATTGGACAAGACGTAGATTTACAGATGGCCCGGCTGAAGAGGGAAGAATCGATATTTCCTTCTTTGCCCTTGCCAGACGTCAAACGGCGACCAGGCCCTCTGGATCTGTCGAGCACAATCAAAGCTATAGCTACGCCATACCAGCATTCAGCTCTTGCATCCGCGAGGATAATCGAAGACCTCAGCAATGTGCCTTATCCCGATGGAATCAAGAGTCCGAAAGTCGAACTCAATTTCAATGCAAAGAAAGGGAAATTCAGGTGATTGTGAACAGACTTGTTGGAGTGCATTCTTGACTGTGTTCCCAGATACGATCGTGATTTCTTACTACAATTCAAGACTGTCTGCAAAGAGAAGCCGGACTCACTTCCGCCTCTTGACGCGCTCGGTTTGGAACCTACCGACCAGCCATCATTTGATATGGCCCGTGGTAGATCCGGAAGGCGGCAAAGCTCAACAGGCCTACCATCTTCGCTTTCTGGACAAACATCCGTCGGACTTGGCATTTCTGGATTCAAAGAAAGTCCATCGGACAATTTCAGCTTGGGTAACTCTACTACGCCTACTAGCGAGATGACAAGTGAGAAGCGATTTGCCGTGTCTTCTGGCAACAGAGTCGCCTCTGCAACAGTCGGTGAGCAAAGCGGGATGCCTTTCGGAAGGCCTGCGCCTATGGTGTGTTCTGCTAGTCAGGGTGGTTCCGGCGCCCTAGGCAGTAACCGGATGAGGAGCAAACGGGGTGAGAAGCGCAACGATGCGAACAAAGTCAATGCGCCTACATCCTCCTATGCAACTCAGGCACCCACAACAACGGGTGGTATCTCCGCCTTCGAGCCTGTGCAACCTCCTGAGATCTCTACGGACCGATGGACGAGAAAGGCGCCAGCAACCGACCCTGACTCTCCTGAAGTTGTCGAGCGAAATGTCACGGCCCTACTCAACAAGCTCACGATGAAGAAGTTCGATTCCATCTCAGACCAAATTATCAACTGGGCGAACAAGTCCGAGAACGAGAAAGATGGAAGGACTCTCATCCAGGTTATCAAGCTTGTATTTGAGAAGGCTATTGATGAAGCTGCTTGGTCAGAGATGTATGCTCGTCTCTGTCGGAAGATGATGGAACAGATCGGTCCGAATGTTCAGGATGAAGGTATTAAGGACACTAAAGGAAAACCTGTTGCTGGTGGTCAACTGTTCCGGAAGTATTTGTTGAATCGTTGTCAGGAGGATTTCGAGCGAGGTTGGGCTGTGAAGGATGCCGCTGCATCTGCTGCTGCTGCTAAAGCCTCAGAGGACGAAGCTGCTAAGACTACCGGAGAGGCGGAATTGTACTCCGAGGAGTACTATACGGAGCAAAAAGCCAAACGTCAAGGTCTTGGGTTGATTCAGTTTATTGGCGAGCTTTACAAGCTGCAGATGCTAACGGAGCGGATCATGCATGAATGTATAAAGAAACTTTTGGGTAACGTCGATAATCCAGAGGAAGAGGAGATCGAAAGTTTGTGCAGGTTGTTGACGACAGTCGGACAATTGCTTGACAATGTCAAGGCTAGAGCGCACATGGATATCTATTTCTCTAGGATGAAGGAGTTGATCAAGAGCAGCAATGTCTCTCATGAAATGCATTCCATGTTGCAGGTGCGTATACCGACTGTTCGTCGTCTTTATATTTCTTAATATGATTCGTTCAGGACCTCATTGAACTTCGCGAACGTAAATGGGTTCCTCGAGATCAGGTTGCAGCTCCTACAACCATTGCTCATATACACGAAGCGGTGAGTAGTTTGGATATATTTATGTATGTCTTCTAACTGCTGGTTTCTTTTTTTTAGGCCGTCAAAGAGAGGTCAGCTCACGAGAAGGAAGCTTCTATGCGAACACTTACAATGTTTCGTGGTGGATTGAGGCGAGGGGGAGATAGAGGCACTGGTGGAGAGCACATGCAAGGTGCTGATGGATGGTCGGTTGCTGATGGTAGTCAGTCGCGGCCGCAACCCAAGGCTGGAGACCTTTCGAACCTTGGAAAAATCAATAAAACAGCGCAGATGACATTTGGGCCGAGCAGGGTCTTCGCGGGAGAGAAGGATAGTAATGGAGACTCAGAATTGTCGAGAACGAATCCAAGTTCGAACGTGCTTTTGATGTCTGGCGGTGGCAAGGAATCTGCTGCCTCAGGTTCCACTGTCGAGTCGAGTCGACCATCCATGCTGTCCGGCCGCAGGACGAGTGCTGACCTTGGCCAATCTGGTATTCCTGAACCACCTGCCCATCGAAGGAAACTGCAGCTTCTCCCTCGAGCGAGACCTGTTAAAGAGACGAAGGCTAATAGAGCTTCTGAGGGTCAGTCGGAAGACGGAAGTGATGCCAATGACAACGCACCTTTGATGTCAGAGGATGAAGCAGAGAAGAAGATTGTCGAAGATATCAAGGCGTTCTTCTGTATCAGAAATATCGACAAGTCGGAAGGCTACTTCTCGAAACTTCCCTCAAAATATCGGCATCGTCTCGTTGACAAGATGGTTAAGAAAGCTATCGAATCGAAGGAGGCCGATGCTCAGCTTGTTGCTGGTGCTTTCCAGAGAGCTGTGGAGAAGAACTTGTGTTCACCGGAGTCATTTGAGGAAGGGTTTATTCCTATAGCTAAACTTTTAGATTATATTGTGATTGATGCCCCGAAGGCGTTCGACATGATGGCGATTATGATGATTGGGGCTGGCCTTGATAAGGATGAGGAACGGTATTCACGGATAGCGGACAAGTTGGAGGACAAGGACCAGCTACTTTCTCACTTCACCTGATTCCTCGTAGTCTTTTGTTTATCTTTCCGTTGCATTTTCTCCGGTTGCGTTGTCTTCTCACTGTGAATATGAAATGTATGGTTCGACTTCAATTAGTTTGTTTCTTGAGTTCAAAGGAGGTCAAGAGCTGAAATAAACTAGTACATGACTTTAACTAGGATTGCAATATTACTCAGGTATGGTACTGTAAATAACAACTAGAAATTCTGTCAGAGGTTTTCGGGTTCCTCTTGCTTGACTTGAATACTATGCAACCTATGAGCCATCTCAGATTCAAAGTGTGCTTGACCTTCCTTTCCGCCCCAAATATTGTTCGACAAATCCATTCTACCATCACCAAGGGCATCCTCATAATCCCAAGTTGGTTCACCCGCACCTTTCATATTCGTCAGAACACCTTGAAGAAAATGGTCCCGCAGAAGTTCATCCAGAGGACGTATATTAGGGTCATGAATGTGGTCGAGCTTGAGAATTTTCCCAGCAATGTCCTTGTAGCCAGCAGTGAAGGGGATTACAACATACCCTGCCTGTCCGGATTGATGAGACCCAAAAACGCCACAGACAGTATAGATAGAAGACGTACATCAGGATTGACGGCAAACTTGTAGTTATCCCATGCGTTGTGTAAATCGGCACGAAGTAGAAGTACATTTTGGATCGAGTCGATTTTGGTACGTCCTCCGACTTCATTTATGGGTGCAGGATCTGTGATATGGCCTGGATAACCTTTGTCTACCCACTGGAAACCTGACGTCAACTAGACTCAAACGAATGAAAAAAAAAAAATAGACAGGCCTCTGTGAGATGCGCACGTGGATAAATGTGTGCTGCTCTGAAACGGCTGAAATCATCGTCCTCCACCAGAAGACCACTGACAAGGCAACAAGGGTCACGGGCACGGGTGCGAACTCGATAGTGCCCTGGCTGCTCAAGTAACTGTCTGAGATCTAGAATAGTATTGTAGGAGGGAGCTGACATACTCTTGCAGGAGTATTGGAAACTGTCGGATTGCGGGGACGAGCAGTAAGGTTTGTGAACTCCACCGTGATCGGATTTCCATCTACAGGAAGCTTGTGAAGTCGACGCTCAAGTATTCAGCCTTTAGATAACTTACCTGTTTGAAGGAGTATATATGTTCCAAGGTTAACGAGCCCATGTCCCGCAGGGTGAGCAGTCCTGTTTTTCCCTGGCATATTCTCGTCATAGTCGAAAACTGCCCAACCAGAGGTAACGAGAACTATATGTAGGTAAGAGTGGAATTGCTCCCAGTTAATGAAGCCGTACTGAAAGAACTCTAGGATTAGAGAAGATGTTAGAACTGCAGCATTTGGATCTCATAGGCTAGAGATCTAGCTGACTAGAGATTGTGTTCCCATAGGAGTCACGAACGAGAACATGACCCTGATTGGGATCAGGAATAGCTATTGACATTGACCTCAGCTTCAGGTTCACTAGTAGCTTGAATACTATGGAGCTGTTATCGTCAATGTTGGTTGGGATTGTCGTAATTGCGGGTTCCAGGTAAAGAGTGGTTTCATAAGCCTCGTGACGCCAAACTCCGAGGAATCAGCGGCTTTTTGCAGTGAGCCTCGCTCCGCTCCCCTCGCCTGCTTCCTCTGAAAATTCCAGCCAGTTTCCCACCACACAGTTTTATTCCAGAAAGCCGGTGCTCTCGGTCAGGGTGTATCCATAAAGGACGGACTCAGCATTCCTTGCAATAACGTTGGCGCTGCAAATGCAAAGCAAGGTTGGTGCAAAGAAATTTCGAGGAGTTACAATCCGATGGACAGACAATCAAGCATGAAGAGGCGGGCTGGGCGGCTCTATTGGAGAGGGAGTCTTTGAGTATCGACACGTTTCTCTCCTTGTCAGACACCAAACAACGACCAGACTCTCTGGATCTATCGGACACAAGTCAAGCCGTTGTTACTCCACCATAGCCCTCATCTCTTGCGTCCGCGAGAATAATTGAAGACTCAGCAATGTGCCTTATCCCGATAGAATCGTAAGTCCGTTGGGTGATTTCAGCATAGGTGGCTTTGCTACTCCTACTAGCACTTGAAGATGACAAGTGAGGAGCGATTTGCCATGTCTTCTGGTAACAGAGTCGCCTCTGCAACAGTTTGTGGGCCAAGTGGGATGGCTTTTGGCTTGATGGCCTGCGATAACACGAAGTATGAGCGTAATTATACGGTTCGGTTACCGGTCTACGCTCTAGACGCCGCCCATCGGGAAGCTGGACACGTCAGATAATGACAACCCCCTGGCGCCGGCTGGTCTGCTGGCTGGCTGGCCTATACACCACACGCATCTGACCTTCGCTGCTCACATCTGCCTTCGCCCAAGACCCTTGGCTACAAAGTCGCGTCGTCCCCGATGGTTTAAGCACTCTCAGTTTATTCTGACAACTTGGGCAGTACTAATGGAAGTTAGCAATGCGCCGATTCCACGATGGGGTATCATGATCAGGGCTATGGGTGCTTGTCCTGCGGATCTTTCTTCCAAGACGTGCTCCCTCTTAGCTGGTTTCGAACGGCTAAGATATGATTGGTCTTGATATTTACTCCAGGAGGCCAACACGAGACATGCATCCGTTGAATCAACGAGGGACGTTTCTGGGGCTCGCAATGATGTTTTGTGTCCAATATGAACGAGACAAGTGGACTGAAAATTTGTCGGAGGTTATAAATCTTTGGCGAAGTGGATAATTTGGTCCGGCAGATGTTGGTATGAGAGGTGGAAGTCTGTCACGCGTAGTGTTCAGTATTCTTATACATATTTGCATAGGTTTGCACTACATTGGGGGAACAACAGATCCCGGGGTGTTGGTGCTGATATGGCATCTTTCCTGTGGCATCTAAACCTGCTGCTGCTGCTCGATCTGATGACGCGATCCAAATACAAGGTGCACGATGGTCTGTCAATTCATATATCAGCAACGACAAACAATTAGCTTCGACTGGCGCGGCTGCCGTAAATTGTATGTATCAAAGTTCCGCGCGTTAGGTTGTGGTCGCTGTGTTCGCAAATTACTTGCGACACCCGTGTTACTGTGATTCGAAAGTGTCGTTTGGTTTGGATAATATGAATGAATATTTTGGACTGGAAGTACCCTTTTGTCGGAGGACTGGGTAGTATCATGTGTAGTTTGCTGCGTCGAAAGTGAAGCCTTGAGCTAGGAACCAGTATTATTAGACATTCAAAATACGTGCGACTGTACTATTTCTGGCAGCAATATATTACCATCCTCATATCATCTGTTGTTTGATTTCATATATGTGGGTAACGTCACACAGAACAACTTCTCACTTCCCTCTTCATGGAGTATCGGAAACCGGCATTGATATATTGCCGCAGGATTTGATCACCGAATATATCCCCCGATATCGTTATCATGTTTTTATAACATGTCTGCGCCGGTGTGCTTAGTGTATGGGTTTAGGGTAGCTGTAATATATCCGAGCTGCGGATATGTTGTGTCCTTGTTGGTTCTCAAGCTAAAGACTGGGCGATTGCCGGTGACCTTTATCGATGCACGAACTATGTAGGAGAGAGAGTCGTAGCTGTTCGAGGTGGTGACGTATCTGTGCAGCCAGGGGCGTACTACTACTTACAATCTCTCGGGAGCGTATCACAGGTTGACATGAATGACATCGCAGTGAACGGTGGAAGGCTATATGTTTGCAGACCATCATGATGGCTCCAAACGGAGATGATGGGCGAGATTGATCCCAGAGTTGAACTAGTAGTACCTGGGCGCCGTGAATTTGAGAGATAGCTGTTGTGGGTATACGGAGAAATTGATTACAAGCGAATGAAATAAACCGCAAAGAGGGGTCAGCGGTGGTGAAAGACGAGTCCAGCCCAGTCTCTGTTACCATCATTCACCGAGGATGGATAGATTTGAGCGCCCTTACGACGGCATCTCAGTACCAGTCAAGGCTGCAAGTCGATGGAATAGAAGACTGGGTCTCAGGAAAGAGATGAAAAGATAGACAACACATGTTTTCTTCGAGGCTACGGACGGTATGGCATACTAAGTAGCCCTGCCGCCCACATTGTCGTGTGTTACTCTAACTGATACGTGTGAAATGAAGATAAGACGTTACGTAATGAGCCCTACCCAGATATGGATCTGGGATGTCCAAATAAAGGCTACAGGAACCGATCGAGCTGCCAATTGAATCTGTTACTAAAAATGTTCCCGCGTCCGACACTCTTCCGAGTCCTGCGACTCAGACGTATATATGCTGCAATGAAGGACCTCTAGTTCGCCCACGCCCCTTTGTGACTCCAGGTAGTACTATGCATCCTCTTAATCGCCTCTCTCCTTACATCCTCATCTTGTCTTGTTTCTACTTGTCCGTCGATGCGGCGACAAACTTTGACCAGTGTCTGGAGGATTTCAGGCAAGGTAGCTTTGGTACCCAAGGCGGAGTCGACAATTTTGGGCACCCGGTCAATTACTCTGACGCAGTCGGGATCACCTACGCGATGTGTACAGAGCACTGTGGGACAGGTCAAGAGCCTTTTAACTGGTCCAACTTTTCTCAACAGTTTTCGTCGTGGCTGCTGCCATGGGTCTCGCTCGTCAGCCAGCTGCCGTTCTACGGAGGAACTCGATTGACGAACCTGGATTCAGGTATCTGTCTTCTCCTTCTGTGACTGACGTCAATGTTTTGATTTCTTATTCGTCTCTTTTTAGTTGTGCTCACCGTTGGATCCCCCACCCTCGCGGGGTACTCCCTCGTGCTTACCGTTTTGAATTCGCGCTGGGCATACAGGAGATTTAACGGCATCAAATACCCTAATCGACATAACGCTGCCCGCGTTCTCAACAGCCTTCAACAAGTTCCGGTCAGAGTCGTCTCAGAGAATGGCTTGCTGGCTTCCTTGATAGTTTTACCCGAGAATGATTCATGGTGGGAGGAGTTGGTGGAGAGATTGGATTGCAGCTACACCTGGAATATCGCCGCTGCCACTAACATCGCCTGGGTTGTTATCGCGTTCCTCTTCACCGTGATAGATTCGTTCATGAACCTCGGTGTCAACTTCCAATCCGGCGGACAAGGCATCGGCTCTCTCTGGATGTGGTTGTTGCCTATCATAGTCGGGTGGATGCAGGTACCTATAGCTAGCCACGAAAAATTGCTGCGTGCTCTGGAAAAAGCCGGCAACACTGCATACGTCGCTAGCCAAGACGAGACACCAAGTCTGCCGGATGTAAAGGAGGTGCTACAACACAAAAGGCCCATCCGCGCGAGCCAGATCTCGGGTGATAGTGGGCTATGCATGTGGGAGAGGAAAGAACCTAATTATTGGGATGAAGACAAAACTTCCCCGATTTTTAATTATGCGAGGAGTTGGGGGTGGGCTGATGCTGTCGAAGAAGTTGCAGTTGCATTCGAGGAGGCATCGGACAAAGCAAGGAGGCGCATACCTGTCAACCCCAACATGACGTGGATTGATGCGATCCACAGAGTCGACGTTCATCCTGCTAACAGAGCTGGATCGGCGAGCCAAGTCCAGGAGTATTGCGGTTATTCTCCGATGAACGTCATGGAGCGGAAGCGGGTGCGGGCACCAGGCGCTCTCACACGAGCCATCATTGCGTCCTTGTGTGGTCTCTCCTTACAATGGGGCACAACGGTGTCGTCGGTTTTAGTATTGATATTCACCCCCACAGTCGGACTGGGATGTCGTTCTGGATCCTACTTGCTCTATGGTATACTCTCCACCGTCGTTTGGCTGATGATGCTGATATCGAGCATGCTAAACCACTACTGCTCGATCAATTCGCCCGATGACCCATTCTACCACCTAAACCTGCGACCGTCCTTCGATTCTGTGTCGGTAGCGTCTGCAGCCTCAAATATTCTGAGGCGCACGGCTGTTCTGTTCGCAACTGCAAATTCTGTGTGGATTCTCGTCACATGTGTATTCCAATTCGCAAACTACTTCGACACGTGCTATTGTAACTCGAGCGTACTAGGGCTCGGCAGCCGCAACGCCTACATCGTCATCACGCCAGATTTTTCACATATCAATATGAAAGTGGTTTGGGTCGGCGGCATGGTGCTGGGAGGCGGGTGTACTATTGTGTACACGCTGTTTGTTGCGTTGATGGTGGAGCCTCCGGCGAGTAATTCGACATAATTTGGGTGTGGTTGGTGAACGACTTGGAGCTCGGTCTTGTATTTTTGTATGTATATATACCGTTCGTACAGTAGTAATATTTTCTCATTCGGGTTCCGATAGAGTTCTTCCGAACTGTATAATAGTACGATAATCCGTATTTGGTGTGAGCTGGTGCACTGAACGTTATCAAGATAAAGTTGGAGCGCCTTGGAGGCGGCACTGCATGAAATAATGAAGGAAGAAGATATATGAACCACGGTTTATTGTCAGATGAACGTAAAGATGAAAGAAGAGGGTTGTGGACGACGAGCCTGAGTCGAACTTCCAGTGATCGATTCGAGCCGTGAGAGTGTGGCGGTCCGGTCCGGTATTTCCGCTTTCAAGCATTTGACGGCAATTGAACATATTTTCAAGTTACTCCTCTATTCTCATTTTTCCTCAAGAGCATGACCGGGCAATATCTATACGTTCTTCAAGTGCATCAATCACGGCAACCTGCACAGAATCTGCTGCTGCACTGTGTTCCTCATCGATGCTAGAACGGCGTCACTCGAACTTCTTTGGTATTCTGCCAACTACCCTCTGCCCAACTCGAATGGTATCTTTTATATGAAATGAAGCATACAAAGTGCGTTTCTGTATGATGTTGTATGTTCGTTTTCAGTAAATCTTTCCCTAGAAAGGCGCTTCTCAATCAGGCTCGACTTGCCGTTTGCAACGCTTTCAATGCTCCACGGGCGCAGGCGTTTTATATTGGGCTAGTCTCGTAACTACTTTATATAATTGTCATCCGTGTTTCAAGTCTTTTGATTTCACGATTTGCCTTGGAATTTTGCTTTCGCACACCTGCCGAGTACAAATATCTCTCGCTTCTGCTCCTACACCGAGATCAGTCGACTCAGACACTGGACACTACTTATGATGATAGGTCCAGGCAGCGATTCTTTTGATGTGGCCACTTTTGTTTCTGAGTTATCTTCGAGCTCTACTGCGGGTTTTCCAGCACCTGCTTCAATGGCCGATGTTCACAGGCATTTTGCGAGCTCTTACACTGCTGTTAGCGCTCATCCCCCGTCATCGGATATCGACATTCTATCGTCTCCATCTGCACCGAAAATTCCGCCTCGGGCCCCGAAAAAGTCAGCTTGGTCAAGAGGCACTCCCCAGACATCCACTTCTTCAGCTTCCCCGCCTTCTCAATCGCCTGCTCCCTCGCAAAAAGCAAGCCAGCTTCCCATCAAACAGTCATATTCTAGAAGGCCCGATCAGGGTGTATCCATAAAGGACGGGGTCAGCGTCCCTCGCAGGAACGTTGGCGCTGCAAATGCAAAGCAAGGTTAGTACATCGAAATTTCATGTCTTCGGGTTCTAGCTCGTGTTGTTCAGTGGATTTGTCGTGGTCGTGGCCTTGCCCGATCTGTATTTGGTGTGGCGAAGGTCTCTGAACCTGACAAATTTCATATGGGACGGCAATCTTTCTTGTTGTTCTTTATAATTATTGATGATATCCAACTCTGATTCACACTTCGTAGGTTCTGCTGTTACTTTTGGCTACGTCGATGACGCGGCTGTGCCAATATCTTCTTCACCTGCCTCTGCGCCCCCAGTTAGATCTGAAGGCTTGAAGTCGTATGGATCCATTCCAGTTACGAATAGCTCACTAGTTAATGACAAGGCTTCACCCTCTTTTGGTTTATCGTTTTTGGAACGGCCGAGTCCATCGACGTCTTCCTCTCGGGTTGCTTCGAAAGGACCAAGACGTCTCGTTTCTAATCCAGCTTCTGCCTCTCTTCCGAGTTCTTTGTCCCCTGCCCCCTCAACAACACCCACCCCGAAACTCACTAAGACAGATATTCGCAAACTTTTCGTCACGGCTCCTCCATCATCTACACCGTCCACAACGTCTGGATTTTTAGGACCTAGCGGTGCAGCTGGACGGACTCATTTGAACACAGATGCGAAAGCTTTTGTTCCCAAGCGGATAACAATAAAGAATCAGGATGGGCGGGAGGTGGATTTAGAGAACTGGAGGAACTGGAAGAGAACACCTTCATCGTTAACTTCGCAAAAGAGGACCTCTGTCGTCAGGATAGAGACTGTTGAAGCGAGAAAAAAAAGGCTCGCAGAGCAAGAGAAAGATCGAGCGAAGAAGGCTGCTGATAAAGAAGCAGGTTATTTTTTGGAAGAGGGGAAACGACGAAAGGAAGAGGAGAAAGAAAGGACGAGGCGAGGCGAGAGAGTGTGTGCCAGAACAGAGGAAGAGGCAAATTTTGATGTGCGCACATCTTCCAATGTCTTTCCTCAGGGAATCGTAGCCACAAGAGCTGCCGCTGCTGAAATCGAGCCTGTTCAACCTCTCGCCACTCCACGGAGAAGAAATGTGCCGGCAGTCGACCACGACTCTCCTGAAATCGTCGAGCAAAAGGTCAAAACCCTACTCGACAAGCTCACGATGAGGAAGTTCGATTTCATCTCAGACCAGATTATCAACTTGGCGAACAAATCCGAGAACGAGAAAGATGGAAGGACTCTCGTACAGATTATCAATCTGGTATTTGAGAAGGCGAGTGATGAAGTTGCTCGGTCAGAAATGTATGCTCGTCTCTGCCGGAAGATGATGGAACGGATCAGTCCGAATGTTCAAGATGATGGTATTAGGAACAGTGAAGGACAACCCATTGCAGGCAGTCAACTGTTCCGGAAGTATCTGTTGAATCGTTGTCAGGATGACTTCGAGCGAGGTTGGGCTGCGAAGGATGCCGCTGCATCTGCTGCTGCTGCTAAAGCCTCAGAGGACGAAGCTGCTAAGAAAGCTGCTGAGACTACTGGAGAGGCGGAACTGTACTCGGAGGAGTACTATACAGCGCAAACAGCCAAACGTCAAGGTCTTGGGTTGATTCAGTTCATTGGCGAGCTTTACAAGCTGCAGATGCTAACGGAGCGGATCATGCATGAATGTATAAAGAAACTCTTGGGTAACGTCGATAATCCAGAGGAAGAGGAGATCGAAAGTTTGTGCGGGTTGTTGACGGCAGTCGGACAATTGCTTGATCATGTCATGGCCAGAGCGCACATGGATCTCTATTTCTCTAGGATGAAGGGGCTGATCAAGAGCAACAATGTCTCCTCTCGAATGCAGTTCTTGTTGCAGGTGCGTATACCAACTGTCTGTCGTCTTTTCTTTCTTAATATGGCTCGTTCAGGATCTCATCGAACTTCGCGAACGTAAATGGGTTCCCCGAGATCAGGTTGCAGCTCCTGCAACTATTGCTCAGATACACGAAGCGGTGAGTGGTTTGAATATATTTATGTATGTCTTCTAACTGCTGGTTTCTCTGTTATTAGGTCACAAGAGAGAGGGTAGCTCACGAGACCTCTATACGAACATTAAACGTGCCTCGTAGTGGTTCGAAGCGAGGGAGCAATCGAGGCGCTAGTGGAGAGCAGATGCAAGGTGCTGATGGATGGTCGGTTGCTAGTGTTGGTCAGCCGCGACCGCGACCCAAGGCTGGAGACCTTTCGAACTTTGGCAAGATCAATAAAACAGCGCCGATGACATTTGGGCCGAGCAGCGTCTTCGCGGGAAAGAAGGAGAACACAAAGCGAGACTCCGCCTTGTCGAGAACGACTCTGAGCTCGAACATGTTTTCGATGTTGAACGAGGACGAAAAACCTACTACTGCAGGGTCCGCTGTCAAACCGAGTCGACCATCCAGCCGCAGGACGAGTGTTGACTTGGGCCAATCTGGTGTTCCTGTACCACCTGCCCAGCGAAGGAAACTGCAGCTTCTTCCTCGAACGAAACCTGTCGAAGAGACGAAGGCTAATGAAGAAGAAAGTGATGTCGAAGAGAACGCACCTTTGATGTCAGAGGAGGAAGCAGAGAAGAAGATTGTCGAAGACATCAAGGAGTTCTTCGGTATCAGAAATATCGAGGAGTCTGAAGACTACTTTTCGAAACTTCCCTCTGAATATCGACATCGCCTTGTTGACAAGATGGTTACGAAGGCTATTGAATCAAAGGAGGCTGATGCGCAGCTTGTTGCTGACACATTCCGGAGAGCTGTGGAGAAGAACTTGTGTTCGCTAGAGTCATTCCAGGAAGGGTTTATTCCTACGGCTGAAATTTTGGATGACATTGCGATTGATGCCCCGAGAGCGTTCGGCTTAATGGCGATTATGATGATTGGGGCTGGCCTTGATAAGGATGAGGAGCGGTATTCACGGATAGCGGACAAGTTGGAGGACAAGGACCAGCTACTTTCGCACTTCACCTGATTTTCTGATCCCTTGTAGTCTTTTGTTTATCTTTCTGTTGCATTTTCTCCTCGTTTACTGATTTGCGTTGTCTTTTTCTCTTTGGGGGAAAAGTCTGGTTACAAGGAACGATCGATGCGAACATCAAGCATATCCTCCGGACATCCATTCTGAGTCTCGCGATGAGTATCGATTTTGACGAAAACAGTAGACCACCTGCCCAGTCAATAGAATTGCGGCTCCATTCTCGAACCATAGTCGTCATTCAATTCGATGGCGGTGATTACGACGATGCAACAGTTCTGTATGAACTTGAATAGTCTGGGTTCTGAATATGTCCAATCAGTGAGAAATTTCGCAAGCTCTTCAACTGAGTACGTGACTAGTAGGATAGCATTCTATACGTTGTACTACGAGCTTCCGGCGTCTTAGTGAATATGATGACTATAGTCACGGTATCGTTGCTTTAAACGTTCTCAATTTAATCCAACATCATCTCGGGTGGTAACTAACGGAGGTTCAACGTTCAACAGCAATACGCCGATTCCAAGCATGTATGATTGGGGCTGAGAGTTCCTACTTTCGACTGAAAGATAGGAAGAGCACAAAGGCAAGTTGAAGGAGGTGTGGCAAGCTCTGGACTCTCAATAGCCCGAGTCTTCGAGGGAGCATCTGGCGCCTGCGCTTCGTCGTCTTATATCCTACTCAGTGACAGGGTCCACGCAGCAATAATACCACACTGGTGAAGGAGCACGTATGAAGGAAGGGTTGCCAAGACGGTCGCGTCCATTTTATGTAGTAGTATCCGACGGATTGGATTCGAGGCGGTTAGTAGCAGGAAACAGGCGACATTCTAAGGTGGTTTGAGATCCTAGTACAGCATATTATATGATTTCCATCACCAACCAGGCTGCAGGATTTAATTTCGGAACGCATTTGACTATCCAATTGCCCGGCTCATTATTATATGTGTGCAATCAGACTGAGTTTATAATGACCAAATAATGACATAAAGCACCTCCCCGGCTACTGAACGTTTTTTTACATGGGTCGTGTTGATTGCGATGGCGGTGTTGAAGAAGGGACGGTTTCGACGATCCACCGCGATAGTAGTCCGCGATATCGATCAACCCCCCACCAAGCGAAAGTGCGACAACTTACTACACAGACGTGGTATGTACTATGCCTCGCCTCCACCACGTTGACCATGAGGCGCAGCAAATTCAATTCTCATCGATAGACACATTTTTAAGCCAGCATGCACGCCAAGCATGAAAACCTACCCTTCGTTTCTGCCTCTCCCATCAACCAAGATAATTCACGATGCCTCCCAATGGTAGCGGCTCAACTAGTGCCCACTTGAATGGACACTCTGCGAGTGGTCCATTGTTCTCGCCTATAAGTCCAGGCGTCAGTGATGGTGTTGGTAAATTGGTCAAGCTAATGGACGATGCGTGGGTAGCTGTTTTATTCTCCCTCATACATCGCTGTTTGAGATATATTGCATCCCATCGGCATAGGCAAGATCACGTCAAACAAATCAACACTTCGGCGAGTGAAGCACAAGATCTCAGCCCAGTCAGTCTCATCCCTGGTTTTCTTTCATTATGTCTACGTCCTGATTGTACAGTAATAGGAGGAATTGAGCAGCAGATTTGCACTCTTGGGGGTAAAGATAGACACATCGAAAGTGGCCCAGGATTCCCTGTTCGACGAGATCACGACGGAGGTCAAGGAAAATTTGAAGCTTGACATCAAAAAAACTCTGAGGTGCGCACCAACTCGTCGCCGTCGTCGTTGACTAATGATAGGCTGGCATCGTCTCGTGCAGTCCAAAAATTCAGCTGAAAATCACCTCCGAGATAGAATCTCGGGTAAAAACAGAGGTCGCGAACTGGGCACAACAGGATAACCTTGCCCAGTTGCTCGAAAAAATGTTGGACGAGAACGAAGTTGTATTGAGAAACTCGCGAACGCAACTAGAGAACTCGTATGTCCCCTTGATTCCACCGCTCCGCATTTCCAACTGATTCGTTCGGTCGATCGCGTGGCCAGGAAAGCACGACGGGTAAACTCGACTTTCGACGAGGTCCATAATTACGAACAAGAACTTCGCATTGTGTGGGACTCCGAGGGCTACAGGAGTCCTGTGTATCCGATGACATTGAAACATCTGTTTAGCTACGAAGGTATGTTCTCTTCGACACAACAGTCTGCAAACCCTAAAATGTCTTCTTGATAGACGCCGATGTCAAAGATCTTCTGCATTTCTACGGTTTAACGGATTGTCAAAACAAGAGAGACAACCTCAACAGGTTTCTGGCCTTCATCGGTCAGTCATCGCATGCGATAATATCAGAGAACAGGTGTAGAGGGAACTGATAGGTTGTAAATTGCAGGTGTCAGATTCACTATACCAGAGCAGCCGGAGTTCTTGATGGTGAACGATTCATCGCCAGTCGGTCCAGGAGGAAATTCAGTTCCAGAACGGGATGGCAAGAATGAAGGGGGTCAGGACGGGAAGGAAAACGACAAGAAAAAAGAGACCAGCAAACAGGGCGAAAAAAAGCAGCTGGATGAGAAACAGGGATCTAAGCCCAGTCAAGAGCATGGGTCGAGCCCCCATGCAAGACAGCCATCAACGACTCAAAATCCAACACCATCGTCTGCTGCTGCCTCCAGTCAGGGGAGCACGAGAAAGGCATCTGAGGATGTAGATAAAGGTGCAAAAACAACGACCGGTGAAGCTAGTAAGATTGCATCGGACCTATGGTCACGCCTACGCGGATGAAGCAGATCCCACAGTTACTTTGTCTTTTGAATGTGTTTCGTCTACCGCTGTTTGTTATAGTACGAACCTAAACGAGTTACCATGATACGACGACTATACGCATTCAATTCAGAAGGAGTTGCTGGGCGAGGTCTAATCAATAATCACCCCTCACGCCGAAATCGAGTAAGAGGAAGTTGTCTAGAACCAAAGTCACTAACAGTTCGTTGACTCCGGTAACTCCGACGAGCAAAGTCCACGGCGGTCAAGGATATGATGCAGACATCGGTCACTGTTTAACGTTTAACGTTCAACAGGTGATCCTAAACCACATTGTTCATGACACTTGCAGCAGTTTCAAAAATCTAGATTTCGTTTTTTTTGGGGTTCTTGACGGAACTTTCATGATAAGCACCAAGTTCTAAATGAAAACTACTCTATGAGATTCATCGAGTTCGGCGTTGCAAATCTTGCATTGAAGATGCCATATTCAGGGGTCTGGACGATTGGTTTGTGCATGAAGTATACCTCTTCGAGCTGTGTGGCAGGCTGGAATGTACTCTTGGTCTCTGATGTTACTACTGTAACTTCTCAAACCGACCGGAAGTGAACAAGTCCGATGATCGTCTCTTGGAGAATTCTCAAAAGTTGCTGCCGTTGTGGGGGGTGTTGTATAGAGTCCACTGTAGAACGGCGTTGCAGGAGTTGGAGGGATTTCTTTCTCATGTGTTGCTGGGAAAAAGCCTGGAAACAAACCAAGGCGTAGTGAATACTACTACCGAGAATCAACTTGTGTGTGTGAGAAAAAGTCGTAAAAATTGTTGTGTACTAGTGAAGATGCAAAATCACAATATTTCGCAGAATTGGATTCAAGCATCAGCACCAAGTTCTTCAAGGCCGGCGAATGACGTGTACTAAGTCAATTTATTTGGCTAAAGACACCCCAGTTGTCTAACGAGATGTGTCTTGAAAACACCTCTCATGATGTGAAATTACTAAGCCTACAGTAGGGCCGAACCTCCCGATTCACATGGTGAGCAAAGACTTGAAGTAATCGTTTCTCACTGCTTATACCTATAGGTATCGTCCCTGCTTGCCATTCTGCAGATTGTGGCAAAACGAATGGGCAGTACATCCGTATGATAGGATCAAATGCAATCACCAAGTGCGCGTGTTATATAGCGACAATCGATCAAATCACTCTATTCCAAACTTCGTGGAAGGACGTATTTAAAGGAGCATCCTCAACGCTTCTATAGGCGTACTAGTAGTAAGCCTCGCGTTCACCACGTTTGCCATGCCGACGGACGCAGCCAGCTCGGTTCTGGACAACAGATAGTATTTAAAAGGCGACACGTATGCCCGAAATGAAATCACCCGCCGGTTTCCCTCTTCTCCCATCCTATGTTCAACCTTCATAATCCATGGCACAAAATCCAAGCGCTGGCGGTGTCAACTCGAGCGGACATGAAGCGTCGTATCTATTCACACCCATAACCCCCGGCGCCAGTCATGGGGTTAGTCAATTGGATGCACTTTTGGAGCAAGCGTGAGTATGCTAATTTATGCTCGCTCATATAGAGGTCGCAAGGGCTGAATTTTGGTGCTTCCGACGAAGGCAAAGTCATGTTACACAGATTGGTGCTTTTGCAAATGAAGCCCAAGACTCCAACATGGTCTTACCCCGTTTTCAATCACTTCATCCAAATTCTGATTGTATTTTTTGTGCGAACAGGAGTTGCGCAACAGAATTGCGCTCTTTAGGGACAAGGTAGAGGCCTCAAAGGCGTCCCAAGATGTCGATTTTGAGAGAATCAGGAATCAAGTCATGGAGGACATGAAACGTGACATCAAAGGAGCTTTAACGTACGCCGACTCTCAATCTCGTTGTTGGCTGCCAAACCTACATGCACCGCATTGCGCAGCGACACGATTAATACCGAAATTGTCTCCGAAGTAGAATCTCGGGTCAGAGAAGAGGTTGCGAGATGGATACAGCAGAATAACCTTGTTCGATCTTTGGAGGCGATGGTCAACGAGAATGAAGATATATTGAAGGCCATACGAATTCGACTGGAGAACTCGTAAGTGACTCGAATTTAGCAGTTAGCGCTTCTCACCAGCTGGATCGGTGATTGGTGTGCAGGAAAGCCCGGCGACGGAACTCGACATTCAACAAAGTCCATAATATCAACGACGAAATCCACGCTATCCGGACCTCTGATGACCGCAAATGTGAACTATATCCGAACACGTTGAGAGAGCTTTTCAGCTATGACGGTTAGTCTTCTTTAGCACAGCGCTCCGGATGCCAAATGTCTTGGAATGTTTTCTTCATAGATGCCAGTGTCAAAAGACTTTTAGAATTCTACGATCTGAACACCGGTGGCAATAAAGCAGACAACTTGAGTCGATTTTTAGCGTTCATCGGTCAGTCATTTTGTAAAGAATAGGTGTAGAAGGAACTGACTTGTTGTAAAAATTGCAGATATGAGATTCAGTGTAACAGAGCGGGAGTGTTTATTGGGAGTGCAAGAGGCCGGTGCAGCGCCATCAACTTCTGGAGGAAGACCAGCCGCGGGGCAGGAGGATAGGATTGAGGAAGTTCAGATAGGGAACAGGGAGACTGGCAATTCAGAGACTAACGAACAGGACGGAAGGGAGAGGTCTCCAGAGAATCGAGCCTCTTGGTCCAGTCGGCAATATGACTCGAGCCACGATACAAGACAGTCGCGGACATCGCCTCGGAACGAGCGACAACAGCGCCCAGCATACTCCAACGGTAGTCAGGCGAACACGGGGAGGTCGTCTGAAGATGTGATGCCACGACATTCTACGGGACCGACCATCGGCGGCACGGAAGCGACACGAGGACTGCCACAAGATTTCACGATACTTGTAGTTTTGTTTTCGGTTTTCAATTTGCTTCTTTTAAAGTTGATGATAAACTAAATGAAAACGAAAAACAGAGCAAAAAACTTCCGGTAGTGGTTACGATGAGTGTCGGGGATAGTCGTCGTACTATCGAATACGCCACACACGGTGTTGCGTGGCGTAAAAGATGGATAGAGCTACACATGCTCTGGAGCATCGGACGTGTTGGCGTTGCGCAGGAGGGTGCCCTGTCTCGTATCAATAACCTCGGAAACCGAAATATAGGGATTCCGCGGCCATTATTCTGCTCTTGTCGTAGTTCTCAGTATTCCCCGCCAAAACTCGGACTTCTGTATCTTGAAAATAATTTTGTGAAGCTGGGGCGAAAATCATTTGCGTTGGCCGTTATCTGAATCGTGAGCCCGCCAGAGCAGGCACAAGTCGAAGAGCGCGAAAGGCAAAAAGGAGCGAGGCATGACTGGGATCACGAGAACAAACGGAAACTCACTTGGGTTCAAGGGCCCAACGCAGAGAATTCACGTGGCAAAGGCATTCCAAATCGAGACGAACGACGATCCCCGATAATCGATCAGACCAGATCTCGCCACACTTCACGCCGGTGTTCTATTCAAAGCCTCGTTTTCACCACGTTTGCGGGCGTAGCCAGACCCAAATCCTTCTCAACCGGGCGAGAGAGATTTAAAGTAAATGTCCGAGATGAAGATGTAGCACATTTGATCATCCCCCCTCCCCCCCCCACCGTTCAATCGCAAACACTCCATGCCAGCCAATCCTACTAATGGTACGCCCGCGACCGGAAGCGAGTCGAATGGGTCGATGGCGGACGTCGCCACACCGTTCTCGCCTATAAGTCAGGATCTAAATACTGGAATGAATGCGTTGGCTATGCTATTGTTGCAGACGTTGGTCACTTCTTGCTCTTCGTATCGCAGGCTACATTCTGATCTCGTCGAACTAGTCGAGAGCCAATCGAACAAATCAATGATTCAGCGAGTGAAGTTAACGTACCTTCCGCAGTTCGTCTCATTCCTCCTTACTATATCTACGTTTTGGTTTATACTGTTGTGTGCAGAGTGATTTGCGCAAACATATCACGGACCTTGGGAGAGATATAGCCGTGTCCAAACTGGACCAGAATGCCGACTTCGAGGCCCTCACGGACCAAGTAGACACTGGGCTCAAGCATGACATCAAGAGACAATTAGAGTGAGCCAAACCCCCCACCAGTCGTCGTCGATATTACCCATGTCCTGACAGACACCATGTCTCCACACACACACAGCCTCACTATTCGATCCGCAATTACCACTGAAGTAAATCTACGCGTCAAAGACAAATTCCAAACATGGGCAAAGGACGATCGCCTTCCCCAGTCTTTGGAGAATATATTCCAAGAGAACGAGGGTATATTGAAAGCTTCAAAAATAACGCTCGACAACTCGTACGCCCTCTTCTCTCTTTCACTTCCGTTTTTCTGACTCGATTCGCGTGGTGTTGTACAGCAAAGCACGGCGATTGAACTCGCCTTTTAACGAGGTCCGCGATTACGAATCAAAACTTGCAGTCATCAAGAATTCGCGTGGCGCGCAGCCTGAGGGTGACATGTACCCGAAAACGTTGAAAATGCTTTTCAGTTATAATGGTAAGTCATCTTAGAACACAACCCCTCCAAATGGTGTGTAAGAACTTGTTAATTGCTTTGCCGATAGATGCCCAAGTCGAAAGACTTTTACAATTCTATGGCCTCGTAGACTGCCGCAACAAGGTGGACAATCTTAACCGGTTCTTGGCGTTCATCGGTCAGTTATCGCATTCCATCATATGGGCGAACAGGTGTAGAAGGAACTGATAGGTTGTAAATTGCAGGTATAAGATTCAGCTTACCGGAGCAGCCGGCATTTTTGTTGGTCGAACCAACGCCACCCGGAAGAACAACAACGCGAGCTGGCGCTGCCAGTGTTTGACCGAAACGTCATAACCTAATCGACTGAACGCGAGAACAGCTGTAGAGGGATGCTGTACTATCTGACGATGAAGAGAGCAAAAGATTGTGTATCATTGATGTCCATTCAACTTTGAAGGTATAGTCCCACTTAGCATTCCTTTTTTCTTTGAACATATTGTCTACTTTGTTGTTATAATACGATCTCGAAATGACATAGATCCGATGACTGCTACATCCAGATATACATCGACCGGGGATTGCAGGACCATTACAATCACGAGTCCTATGAAGCAGAAAGACAAGCAATACGGATTAAATTCTGGCGGGCGGTGATCGCAATCACAATTGTGTTTACTTCAGCTCTACTACAACCTCTGACGCGCACGAAAAAAATAAAAAAAAGGGGATGGGAAAGAGTTGATAAAGAAGTGCGTGGGTCCAGAGCAGGGAGTGATATTTAGTGAGAACGACCAAGCTTGTCAAGCACTACCAAAAATGCAAAGAAACGCGTTTGAGATTAACCGGATCTTCGTCCCAAAACCCATGTCAAAGACACGTACCAGTCTCATAAGCGATTTCAGCAAAGTCTGTCCCCTGGATGTCCGCTGCGATACCTATGAGAGCCCGTCGGAGACCATCTTTAGATGAGGCGTAAATCATCTTATTCTTGATTTTTGCGTTATCTGGAGACCTGATCGTCGGAAGATCAGCACCACCACAACCACCATGTCTATCTGGAACACAACAAGCTAAAGAGGAGATACTGACCAGGTGAAGAACGTGAGCTTGTTCCTCTGTCCGCCCTCTACCTCAAACTGAAAATCGTAAATCGCGTAACGACATTGATCCTCCGGAAGAGCTGCCACAAAGTCATCATAGTCCGGTGAGTCGCTCTCCTTGTCAACGACGATCTCTGTGTTGGTGGAATTCAACGAGTATATGATGAACTTCAGTTTCTTCCCGAGTTTGAGCTTTTGAAAAGTTGTGAGGCAATTATCGTTGACGCCTATGCCGGACACTGACTGCGTGAGATGATAAAGATCGGCATTCGTTCGGATGCGAGAGATATCATGAGGATATACGAACCATGGTTTATTGTCAGATGAACGTAAAGATGAAAGAAGAGGGTTGTGGTTAGATATCAACAAGGGCTGTGGCTATAAAAGATTATCTTACAGGCTGCGGAAATTGCCGCAGGACCTGCGGAGAGCCGACGAGCAACTTGAAATTAGTTTGCACAGGTTAAACCGCGCCTCTGGCTCTATACTATTGTACTTCGTCTGTGTGGTGGCAATATATCATTTACTACTACATTTTCCTTCAGCGATATCATTCGGATGTCGAAAGCGGAAGCTTCGTTCTCCCTCTTCCAGCGGAAGTTTCATGATTGGTGCGTTTCATGCTGTTCTTTGAAGCATGTGTCCCTTAGAACAGCCTTTTGCGTAGAGTGGGACGCACAAGGATCGCAGCCAGCGCTCATGCTCTACGGGCAGAGTCTTCGCATTTCGGTAAAAGAGATTAGATGGATGATGGAAGTGAGTGCCCAATGTTAAATCTTTTTCTTGATTACCGAATCTTTTCCCTCGGGCGTAGTCGGCTGCATCCTGATATGCGGCAGAGTTGTTAACAGCTTGTTATCCGCTCTCAAGCCCGGACGATGCTTCGACCGGGGTACATACCAACGTTGGTGAAGCATCACATGACCAGGTCCAAGGTTAGCATGTGCTCCGCTGAACAGAAAATGATATATCTCATGCGGATCGTTATTTAAATGCCCCGAACCTCTTTTCAGTCGCCTGCTCCGATCCCCCGCGCTTTCTCGACATCGCCCTATCAATGACCTCTCCGAACGGTCTCATATGCTTCACCAACTGTTTGCTACCTCTAGAAGACGGCCGTCTGGTGGAAAAAGACTTGTGGATCGATGAACGGCGAGGCATTATTTTAGATTCCCAGGTTCATCACACAGCGCGATATTACTTGTATTTGTCATAACCACGTTGATTTCAGAAAACGTTCTTCCTGCGGAAGGAACGGCCAGCGAGGATTATCGATCTTGGTGGGAACATCCTGAGGTGTGAAAACTTGAACAAGCCGTCTTATCATCATATAGGCTCACGCATTTTCTCCATAGTCCAGGACTTATAGATATACAGATCAACGGAGCCTACGGATTCGACTTTTCCGTCTATGATGGGGATGATGCGGCATATAGAGATGGGTTGAAACTGGTTGGGGAGAAGATCGTAGAGACCGGTGTGACAGCGTGCGCCTGTTGCGTTAAAATCTATTGTCTTTTCTGTTGATTGACTCGGAATGTTTCAGCCTGGTTCCGACGCTTATTGTACGCGTTCTCTCCTCATATTTCTCAAACAGTTAGTGACAGGGGCTACCATTGTAGACGCAAGAAAAGTCACTTTATCCGAAATTGCTAGATCTTCTTCGCCCTTATTCCACACCGACCTCCGCGCATCTTCTCGGTTGGCATGCTGAAGGCCCTTTCCTTCAACTTGCAAAGCGCGGTGCCCATGATCCGACTTTTGTATTGACAGCTGCAGGCGGTATGAAGACGTTCGAAGAAGTTTATGGCTCTGAGAATTTGTGTGAGGCGGAAGATTGGTTGATGACGAACCCTGGCGAAAGCGACCAGCTAGGCGTCAGGTTGCTTACGGCTGCTCCAGAAATCGAAGGTGTGTTAGAAGCTGTAGGGGAGTTGACTAAACGTGGAATCGTCTATTCGATCGGGCACAGGTATGTTCCCAATCCTATAGTCCATGCGGCCTGAAAACTGAACTGTTGGTTTAGTATTGCTCCAACAGATACCGCTTCCTCTGCAATGGCTCATGGCGCTCGGCTTATCACCCATCTCTTTAACGCGATGCCTCAATTACACCACCGAGATCCTTCTATCATCGGTCTTCTTGGGGCCTCACCCCATCTGTCGTCCTCCTTTTCTCCAATATATACCCCGGCTACACCTCTATCGCGCACCGCTTCCAAATCATCGTTATCTAAGACAATCCGGGGTGCTAAACCGACTTCAGAAGCTTTCGACGAGCTGGATACACCGCCCCAGACCCCACTGTTGACTGCTACAGCAAGTAAATCTCGTCTTGGAGAACCTTGTGCTGCTCTGGACAGACCGTTCTATGAGTTGATTGTGGATGGAATCCATTCACATCCTAATTCTGTCAGATTGGCTTATAACGCGTATCCAGACGGGTGTATCCTAATCACAGACGGTCAGTCCTTCCTCTTGGCCACTCGGTAGATGATTTCCGAATCGAACTCTTTGTTGCAGCTATGAAGATTCTCGACCCGAATCTCCGCGACGGAGTCCACGAGTGGAGAGATGGAAAGAGGTTCGTGAAGGAAGGCGTCAAGCTTTATTTAGAAGGGACAAACACATTAGCCGGAAGGTTAGTTCTCCATCTGTTAATCTTTCGCAGAAACGAAATGTTTGTTTGCTGAACGTTTTACGCTTTTTGAATTGTTTTTTTTTTTGGGATCCGCTCAGTGTCGTCACACTTGACACCTGCGTCCGGAACTTTGCCAAGTTCACAGGTTGTACATTAGGAGAAGCGATCAAGTGTGCTACGTATAATCCCGCAAAGTCAGTGTTTTGTGTGGAAACTTTCAGTGTTTTTTTATTGACAAACGAATCCTTCTCTTGTTTAACTTTCATCATCATCTCTCAGATGCGTCGGAATTGAAAACAGGAAAGGTACCCTTCGAGCTGGTGCAGACGCAGATCTGATTGTCATAGACAAGGATGGCGTCGTTTTGAAAACATGGGTCAAAGGCAAAGAAGTTTGGAGCAGGACCTAAATCGAATCTTAAAGTATCTCCGCCTTTTAAATTATGGTTATAATTCGTGTATTTGCGGTGGGAATCAAAGTTCGTATAACAGACGGTCCGTCATGCAGTAAAGGCGTGGTCGCCGAAGTATATGGTGCGTGTACGTTACAAGATAATCGATCGTACGAGTATCAGTTTAGAATATCTCAAGTATTGTGGGTATAGGTGAGCGTAGAATATGTGTATAAGATAATATGTGTAAAATGATATTACCAAGAAATCGCATCGCCAGAAGTTCAATACGACCAAGAGAGACAGACGCCTTGCGCGTGTGCCGTTGATAAACGAAGAAAACTAAACCGCTGCCGCGTCTTCATCAGGTCTTTGTCTTTGCTCGAATGAGGGAGAGCAATCATGATCCTGAAATGGAGAGCTTTTATCCATTTCGTTGCCAGGCACGCGAATCGGATTTGGGATCGTTGATGTGGGATGCATGGGGAATCTGTCTCCTCCAGAAGTCGGCCAATTCCCAATGGAAGCGTTCCCTTGACTGGGTCGCCTTCGAAGGCTTCTTTGGTCTTCCGACTTGAAGTCAGGTAACATGACAGCGCGGTCAATAGCTACCGGGAGGCCCCGATGTCGTCCTCTAATCATAACGACGCATATAATGAGCTTCGATAATGGCTTAAAAGCGCCAGCAAGGGAATAGTTGGCCTAGACGAAAGTTTGTGTCAAGCCAGCATCATACGAGCTAGCAGAAAAACTCACAAACGGAACTCCGAGACTCAGACCTACTGTACCATACGCAGATACAATCTCAAACACTACGTGACAGAAATAATTATAAGAATCGTATCAGAAGATATCAAAACACTGACAGATGCTAAAGATATTGAACCAGGTTGCGTTCGCATCATTAGACAGACCACCTCTCTGTTCGACGGATCCATTAGCATATACAACGTCGGCAACCAAATGACGGACGCCAAACCTCAATGATGCAAACAAGGAACAAGGCCAAGGCTAGCCACCACATATCTAATCATAGCAACTGACATGAGGGAACTGGATCGCAGTGAAGAGAATGAGCTGACCAAATGATAACTGCTTGCGCATGTGTGAAGCTAGATAACGACTCCATACAGTGGCAGTTGTTCCGATAGGCTGAAAAGCCTCGTCCACGGACTCATCGTCGTCGTCAAACACTCCAAGAGATTTTTCCTCATAGACGTTTGTAGATCGAACGCTGGTAAAGATAATCAATTTTAAACGAAATTTGTATCAGCAGACACGATTTAGCGTACCTCATAGCGATTGGATCTGTTCACAGATGGTTCAGAATATAAGAACTTGATTGGAGGATCACAACTCACAGACGCTGACATACATCATTACTACGTAGAGCACTCTGTGGAGGCCATCAAATCCAATTCATGAAAGTCGGAACAGACTACACACCTGACTGCAGGTGCAAGTGCAGATAACGATACTGTGACAAAGCCTGCAGCGCGAACTGCCGTAGCCTGTAGCAAGCCGATGATGAATCTAACGCCGATCGGGATAGACGACAAATCTTCATTGCCGATGTCCAAAACTAAGAAGAAGAACCAATCCGTGAACCTGGTTAAGATACGTCAATCATCGTCCAGCAGCTCGTATCAGCTAGCACTCACGTAAGTGACACGACAACAGTAAGTAAAAACCACGTCTGATGGGATGGAAACAGATAGATAAAACACCGCCGGGGGTGGTCGAGGAGGAAAGTGAGTGGTTCGTACAACTTTGATGTTTTGCGAATCGACTTAGAAATTGTCCATCTACACCGGCTGTGAGCATGTCTTCGCCATCCGATTTCAATATAGGACAAACATCATAAATCTCAAACTAAACCCAAGAGATTTGATTCAGCAATCAACGAATCAACGATGGAGACTTACAACACGGGCTATAAAAAGACTGTAAGAGTACTAGGTTCAAATATCGGTGAGTGTCACTCACGAATCCAGTATTACCAGCTACGATGAGGAAGGCCATAAACAATATCATTGGATACGCTCGTTGGAATGGGATCATAGACTTATCCGATAGCGACATTCCAGTGTTGGTATACGCGGATACAACCTGGAATAAAGCGAACCTTATGAATATGGCATCAGTATTTGTTGAAAAATTACATAAAAAACACGACATTCACCAAGCCGGGGCAATATGACGTTGCAAATAAGGGAAATCGAATCTACTGGCCCATCGACTGGTGGAAATGTACGGGGCAATAACGATGAATGATATCAGCTGAACTGCGATATGATACTACGTTCCAGGTCAAATACAACAACCTCCCAGACTTGTGGGGTTCAACTCACTGTAGGAACAATCCACAGCAAGGCATTTAAAGCCTTGAACTCTACACCACCTAATTCTTCCATTTGTTCTCTGGTCAACATATAAAATGAAGAATTCCTCCCAACCGTAGCCTCAAAACTGATGTATGGAACAACTCTAGAGCCCGGTGCAGCTACACCATGTTGAGAACTGATAGTCTGGGTCGCTGGGATAGTAAGAGTTCTCTTAAGTCGGTTTTCGACGTTGGGAAAAAAACGATGGACCAAGGCTGATATAATCTCGTGTGGCATAGGAAAGCCACCATATCCCCGCTGCTTGGTAGGCAATGTCGTATGGCGTGAGTGAGTGCTGGCAATCGAGGGGCGAACCATCTGACTAGGTCCAGCGAGATCGGGTCCTAAAATGGTTGCGTTAGGGAGTTCCACACGCTAGAAATTACCACACGCACTCGATTCTTCTGATATAACGGAATCAATAGTACTTTGTCCCCTGCTCATAGACGGACCTCTCGCTCTCCTTTCTCTATCCATAGAATGAACTCGCTCATGAACTGGAAGCGGCGTGGGT
Source organism: Sarcodon aspratus (assembly GCA_003313825.1). Taxonomy (NCBI): domain Eukaryota; kingdom Fungi; phylum Basidiomycota; class Agaricomycetes; order Thelephorales; family Thelephoraceae; genus Sarcodon; species Sarcodon aspratus. The sequence goes on from QLOR01000658.1 coordinate 40,229, forward strand.
GCGAATTCTACTGTTTGAGTGCGCGTCATGGGTCGACCTCTAAGCTGGGAGGCCGGGTGAATCGTTTGTGACCGATGTAAGGGTAGAGCAGTGGCTACATAACTCATGTCGGGGAGACGAGACGCGATATAATAAATGATACATACAATCATATGTCGCACCGGGGTCAGAGAGGCGACGGCTAAGAAGAAATTTCAACAAACATTTAGCTGGAAAAGAGCTCAACGCACCTCGCGCGTCTTGCCTGCGCTTGTGAACCACCGTTGTGGATCGAATTGTCATTAGGCAATGTAGATGCTTGGAAGGGTTCTGGGGACTCGACAGTTGGTGTTTTTGAAAAGGCTAAATGACGAGCAGGGAATGAGTTCGGATGTTGTCGGTGACTGGCCCGAAACTTATTGTCCATCGAGGAACTGTCCTCCACAGTTGACATCCTACCTTCACTAATCCACCCACTTGGCGTAACCAGCTGCGGGGCATCGTCCACTCTCCTGATCATGTCCGTTCTTAAACGGCGCCAATGACCTGGTTTCTTTCCCTTGGTCGAACTACCATGATTAGACGAGTCACCGGAGTCAGTTCGACTTTGAGTAAATGGAGGACGGAGAATTCTTTTCCACCAAGGCGTGTGAATCGTGGCCTCTGACAAGTCCAAGCCATTCGCAAGTTGTTCAGCCTTATGCATTTCCATGCGCCTCTTGAGTTCTCTTGCAAGAAAATGTCTGGGAATTCACAACATCAGCACCCAATAGTGATTCAGCCTGACCGGGGTCTTGCCTACGAATAAGAACCATGACCCAAGATACCACGACCTACACGCCGATTCGAGCGTCAGTTGCCAATCAGGAACTTGAACAGAGCAAAGCATTTAATGAAACAAAAAGAAAGATCCATATTCCACCACAGCGAAATGAATCATATCCAGACTAAAACCGGAAACCACCGAAAATAAGAAAGATCAACTGGAATTCAAGTGTGTTCGTCATATAAGGAGGTTGGGGTAGATACTGAGTGTGGTGGATGCTTCTAATGATCCCACATCACAAATAACCTCACCACATTGATTTACGTAAAAAAGGCTCAAACAACAAACACTCACTGGGCTTCCTATGCACATTTGAAGAAACAAGATCCCCTGTTGCCAATCGGTCAACGAACTCAAATCCACGGTCGCAAGTCCGCAGACTGTCATCGCGCTAACGCAGTTGAAAAGAGCATCGATATAGCTGATGCGATTGTGACCATTAGAAGCATAGAAGATTCCGGAGAAGATGAAAGGTGTGAACGTGCTGCAAATGAAAGAACACAATGTCGAATGAGACCTAAAATCGAGCGATCAAAGAAAAAGGACGAACTAGATGAGCAAATGAGTTCGGAAAAAGTTAAGATTGTCGTAGATATAAGTGAAAAACGGCCGGGACCAGCGAGATCTTGGGAGAATTCGAGCATGAAATGAAGGCATTAATTCGAACTTGAGGGTCTTTTGGTTGAGCCGCGCAAGGAGACTGTCCAAGAAGCAGCCTAAGCTCAGCAGAGAAGTAATAAGTAGGTCCCGCTGCGTACAAAAGAAGGGCGGCCCCGAACAGTGCAGCGTTCACTCTCGGAGACGGAGAGAGTATTGGGTGCTGGATTTGTCTCTTGAGGCAACCAGCGGAACTAAATCGGCGTGGCGTCACTGTAACGACTCAGATTCGAGTTGTAGGCCGCAAGCATCGTGGTCATATGCATCAGTTTCTCGCATCGTTCAACGATAGCTTATTAGGCGCGATGTTAGCAGTTCAGTCGCAAAAAAAGGGTACAATTGGAACACAAATGCAGAGAAAAAGACCAACGGAAATCAGCAGACAGGAGAAAATGCAACAGAGAGATAAACAAAAGACTACGAGAATCAGAAAATCAGGTGAAGTGCGAAAGTAGCTGGTCCTTGTCCTCCAACTTGTCCGCTATCCGTGAATACCGCTCCTCATCCTTATCAAGGCCAGCCCCAATCATCATAATCGCCATTAAGCCGAACGCCTTCGGGGCATCAATCGCAATGTCATCCAAAATTTCAGCCGTAGGAATAAACCCTTCCTGGAATGACTCTAGCGAACACAAGTTCTTCTCCACAGCTCTCCGGAATGTGTCAGCAACAAGCTGCGCATCAGCCTCCTTGGATTCAATAGCCTTCGTAACCATCTTGTCAACAAGACGATGTCGATATTCAGAGGGAAGTTTCGAAAAGTAGTCTTCGGACTCGTCGATATTTCTGATACCGAAGAACTCCTTGATGTCTTCGACAATCTTCTTCTCTGCTTCCTCCTCTGACATCAAAGGTGCGTTCTCTTCGGCATCACTTTCTTCTTCCGACTGATCCTCAGAAGCTCCATTAGCCTTCGTCTCTTCAACAGGTTTCGTTCGAGGAAGGAGCTGCAGTTTCCTTCGCTGGGCAGGTGGTTCAGGAACACCAGATTGGCCAAAGTCAACACTCGTCCTGCGGCTGGATGGTCGACTCGATTTGACAGCGGACCCTGCAGTAGTAGATTTTTCGTCCTCGTTCAACATCGAAAACATGTTCGAGCTTGAATTCGTTCTCGACAAGGCGGAGTCTCGCTTGGTGGTCTCCTTCTTTCCCGCGAAGACGCTGCTCGGCCCAAATGTCATAGGCGCTGTTTTATTGATCTTGCCAAAGTTCGAAAGGTCTCCAGCCTTGGGTTGCGGCCGCGGCTGACCACCACCAGCAACCGACCATCCATCAGCACCTTGCATCTGCTCTCCACCAGGGCCTCTATCGCCCCCTCGCCTCGATCCACCACGAGACATACTTAATGTTCGCGTAGAGGCTTCTTTCTCATGAGCTAACCTCTCTTTGGCGGCCTGGGAACAAAGAAACCAGCAGTTAGAAGACATACATAAATATATCCAGACCACTCACCGCTTCGTGTATCTGAGCAATAGTTGCAGGAGCTGCAACTTGATTTCGAGGAACCCATTTACGTTCGCGAAGTTCGATGAGGTCCTGAATGGGTGATATTAAGAAGTCTTTCCATAGAAAGAGACGAAGCAAAGTTGTTATACGCACCTGCAACATAAAATGCATTCGAGAGGAAACATTGCTGCTCTTGATCAACTCCTTCATCCTAGAGAAATAGATATCCATGTGCGCTCTAGCCTTGACATTGTCAAGCAATTGTCCGACTGTCGTCAACAACCTGCACAAACTTTCGATCTCCTCTTCCTCTGGATTATCGACGTTACCCAAAAGTTTCTTTATACATTCGTGCATGATCCGTTCCGTTAGCATCTGCAGCTTGTAAAGTTCGCCGATGAACTGAATCAACCCAAGACCTTGACGTTTGGCTTTTTGCGCTGTATAGTACTCCTCCGAGTATAATTCCGCCTCCCCGGTAGTCTCAGCAGCTTTCTTAGCAGCTTCGTCCTCTGAGGCTTTAGCAGCAGCAGCAGATGCAGCGGCATCCTTCGCAGCCCAACCTCGCTCGAAATCCTCCTGACAACGATTCAACAGATACTTCCGGAACAGTTGACCACCAGCAATAGGTTTTCCTTCAGTGTTCTTAATACCATCATCCTGGACGTTGGGACTGATCCGTTCCATCATCTTCCGGCAGAGACGAGCATACATCTCTGACCAAGCAGCTTCATCAGTAGCCTTCTCAAATACAAGCTTGATAACCTGGATGAGAGTCCTTCCATCTTTCTCGTTCTCGGACTTGTTCGCCCAGTTGATAATCTGGTCTGAGATGGAATCGAACTTCTCCATCGTGAGCTTGTTGAGTAGGCCCTTGACCTTTCGCTCGACGACTTCAGGGGAGTCAGGCTCGGCTACTGGTACCTTTCTCGTCCATCGGTTCGCAGACATCTCAAGAGGTTGGACAGGCTCGAAGGCGGACATACCACCCATTGATGAGGGTACCTGAGTTGCATAGGATGTAGGCGCGTTGACTTTGTTCGCATCGTTGCGCTTCTCACCCCGTTTGCTCCTCGTCCGGTTACTGCCTAGGGCGCCGGAACCACCTTGGCTAGCAGAGCGCACCATAGGCGCAGGCCTTCCGAAAGGCATTCCACTTTGCCCACCAACTGTTGCAGAGGCGACTCTGTTGCCAGAAGACATGGCAAATCGCTCCTCGCTTGTCATCTTGCTAGTAGGTGTAGCAAAGTTACCCATGCTGAAATTGCCCGATGGACTTGCTTTGAATCCAGAAATGCCAAGTCCGACAGATGCTTGTCTAGAAAGTGGAGGTGGTAGGCCTGTTGAGCTTTGCCGTCTTCCGGATCCACCACGGGCCATAGCGAACGATGACTGGTCAGTAGGTTCCAAACCTATCGCGTCAAGAGGCGGAAGTGAGTCTGGCTTCTCTTTACAGACAGCCATAAATTGAAGTAAGAAATCACGATCGTATCTGGGAAAACAGTCAAGAATGCACTCCAACAGGTCTGTTCACAATTACCTGAATTTCCCATTCTTTGCATTGACGTTGAGTTCGACTTTCGGACTCATGATTCCATCGGGATAAAGCACATTGCCGAGGTCTTCAATTATTCTTGCGGACGCAAGAGCTGAAGGCTGTGGAGGAGTAACAACGGCTTTACTTGTGTTCGATAGATCCAGAGGGCCTGGCCGTCGCTTGGCATCTGACAAGGAGAGAGACGTGTCGATTCTCAGAGATTCCCTCTTCAATAGTGCCGCCTCTTCACGCTTAGTTGCCTGTTCATCAGATGGTAACTCCTTCTCGACGAGTTCGCCTTCCTCAGTTTCGGTCTGGTCTTCGTTATCCAACTCCGCCTGTGCTTGCTCCTCGAGCTTTCGCTCGTCGGCTTCTTTCTGCAACCGTGCCTCTTCCTCCTTGAGCCTCTGTTCCTCTTTTTTCCGCAAACGTTCCTCTTCTTCTGCCTTCTCTTTCTCCTCCTGTTCTTTTCTTTTCTTTTCCTCCTCTTTTCTGACCCTCTCTTTCTCCTTCTCCTCTTCTTGCCTCAGCCTCTCAGTCTCCTCCTCTTCTTTTCGTCGCTTTTCTTCTTCTGCAGCTTTCTTCGCCTCTTCATCAGCAGCCTTCTTGGCTCGCTCTTTCTCTTCCTCTGCAAGCCTTTTGTTCTTCGCTTCAACAGTCTCCATCCTGACGACTGAAGTCCTCTTCTGCGAAGTTGAGGATGGAGGCGCTGAAGGAGGACTTGATAATGATTCTCTCTTCCTCCAGCCCTCCAAGTCGACCTCCCGCCCATCCTGATTCTTTATTGTTATCCGCTTAGGAACAAAAGTCCTCGCATCTGTGTTCAAACGAGCACCATTCGGTCCGGTTGCACCGCCAGGTCCTGATGGCCCAGACGCTGTGGATGGTGTAGGTGGCGGAGATGATATACTGCTTGAGTGGGTATGTGAAATTGTATGCGTTGAAGGTGACGAGGGTGGCGGATGTGAAGGGGTTGGCAAGGTCGGTGCTTGTGTCGGAGTTCCAGGTTGTTGTAACTGTGGGGGAGGATTTCGAGGAGACATTGGAAGTGGTGAAGGATGAGGTCCTGGAGTACCACCTTGTTGAGGATGGTGTGGTGGTGGCGGCTGCATGGGATTGCCCATCCATGGTGAATATGGCATGTAATGTTCTGTAGGAACAGGATAAGAAGGGTACTATAAGGGAGGGAAGTCAATGACAATCATCGAAAGTTCAAGATCATGTTGAGACCTACATAATACTGAGGATGATAATATGGTTGACCAGGAGGCAGACCAGCAGGAGGTTGTCCTCCATGTGGGGGAGGACCCAATCGCGGACTAGACATTCCAGTCTGAACGTTTTGTGCAGCTCCTGGCGTGCCAGGAGGACCGGATTGTCGATTCCCTACACCAACGCCGCCGCTTGTGCCATTTGTCATTTGTCGTGGATAAGCAGGCGACCTCGAGGTAGAAGCAGATGAATTAGTACTTGTTGGCTGTCTAAAACCAGCGCTAGGAACAAAAGGTGTAAAATTAGGTAGCTGCGAAGACTGAGAAGGTTGACTCGGTTGGAAACTTGTCGAAGCATGAGACGAAGTGGAAGGAAGGGCATTCGTGGGCCGTAGGGCAGGTGAGGACGTGTCGGAATTTGATGATGAGGGTGGAGGAGCCGAGGCACTAGGGTTCTGGAAAAGTTTACGAATATCTGCCTTATTAAGTTTCGGAGTAGGTGTCGTTGAGGGAGCGGGGGCCGAAGAACTCGAAAGAGAGGCCGAAGCTGAATTAGAAACGAGAGGTATCGGTGCTTTCGGAGCAACCGGAGAAGATGACGTCGATGGACTCGACTGTTTCAAAGACGACGGACCGGCCAGATTCGACGCAAAAGAGGGTGGAGCCTTGCCATTAACTGGTGAGCTATTCGTAGCTGGAACAGATCCAAACGACTTCACGCCTTCGGATTTAATCGGGGGCACAGAGGCAGGTGAAGAAGATATTGGCGCAGCCGCGTCATCGATGGAGCCAAAAGTCACAGCAGAACCTACGGAGTCCGAGTTAGATATCATCACAAATATCAATGATTGTAAGGAAAAACAAGAAAGACTGTCTTCCCATATGAAATTTATCAGGTTCAGAGGCCTTAGCCACACCGAATACAGGTATGACCATGACAAATCCACTGAGCAACACAAGATAGAGCCTGAAAGCATGGAATTTCGGTGCACTAACCTTGTTTTGCATTTGCAGCGCCAACGTTACTGCGAGGGATGCTGACCCCGTCCTTTATGGATACACCCTGACCGAGAGCACTTGGCCTTCTAGAATGTGACTGCGTGGTAGGAAACTGGCTTGCATTTTGAGAGGGAGCAGGAGATTGAGAGCGTGGGGAAGCTGACGTCGAAGCAGCAGCTGAAGAAGCGGATGTCTGAGGAGGGCCTCTTGACCAAGCTGACTTTTGCGGGAGCTGAGTCGGAATCTTTGACGCAGATGCCGTTGAAGATTTGCTCATTCTATGAGAACACGTCCAGTCAGATGATTAGCGGTAAACAAGACTGAATCGAGACGCACGAATTGTTTAGGATGCTTTTGGTCGGGAGTTAGGATGAAAATCGGTTAATAATCTATTCGCTTCGCTCTTGTAGGGGGTCTTGACAAGGGACCTGCCTGCAGGCGAAAAAAGCCGCGGGGTGGATAAAACTGAAGACCAGGCGTTGAAGACAACCGGAGGTCGAGTTTGTGCATATACAGCAAAAAAAATATGAGCAGGAAGCGAGGGCAACGGAAATTCATCAGACAGTAGTTAGAACACATATGGAGAAAAAACAGTACCTGGAAGACGTGAAAATCGAAGGCCGTCGGACGCTGTAACAAGCAGTCCGAGTGTCTGAAGATGAGACAAGTACAACAGCGGGCGAGGGCGATGTTTTCACAATGTGCTTATGTAATTCCACCTGTCCAGACTCACAAATTACGGAACCGACTAACAAGTATCACAGAAAAAAAAAACGAGAAACTTTGATAAAATTAGAGCACAGAATACATACATGCAAGCCTATGATGGTACTATGGGATTTTTGTTTTCACTTCTATGCAACCTTATCACGGCACCTTTACTGAGCCCGATACACCCTTCTCCTAAGCTGTAGACGTCGATGCACTTGCGGGAGCCTCCTCTTTGTACAGTCCGTTCTCCTCAATATAATTAACGACAGGCGCAGGCAGTAGGTATTTGATAGACATTCCTCGTCTCAGGAAAAGTCGGACCTTAGTCGACGAAACGTCATTCTGTATCAGCTGCGGGATGAGATGAATGTTATGCCGCCATCTTGCCAAACTATCCGTCGCTTGGTCCATGTCTGCGCCCGCGCGTTCCACGATGAAACATCCATACTTGCCCAGAATGTGATCAAGCTAATGACCAAGTGTGAGCAAGGGATTGAGAAATGCTATGAGATTGAAGGACAATGACACTGACATCAGCATCCGACCATACACCTGGTTCGGACATGGTGGCAATCAAGTCCGACCCCGCCAAAAGCATAATCCTTGCAGGTCGCATATCACCATCTTGTGTAGCGATTCCGCCGAAGACGGTATTGATTTCATGATCAAAGTGATCCAACACGACTGCAGTCCGCTGATACGATTGGAATGCTTCCCATGTATCAACCATCAACCAAGAAGAAGTTTCTTCAGCAGCAAGATTGCACATGTGGACACTTTTGTACACATGTTAATTATGCACAGAACTCGATGAGAACTGAATCAAAGAGACTTGCCGATGCTTTGCGCTTAACAGCCCAGGCTTCTTGTACATGTCACTGACAGGACTAAGATATCCTCCGACGATCTCATAATCCGTCTGGTGCCGAACGTAGTCGACAGCCATCTCGAACATGCGAAGATGCAGATAAGTAACTGGGCTAAAGGAGCCGCATGCAACCAGGACCACTGGCTGTTTCGTCGAGTCTCTCAGAACCCTCGATAAGCGATGAACGGGAAACGAATAGTTTGGCGGATTTGTGAAATGCCTTGCCGCACTCATCCTCGTGATGAGTATCTTTCGAGTCTGGGAAGAATATTGCAAGAGGCTATATAGAGAGGAAAGCGTACAGGGAGAGACAGTGAAGTAAAATCTGGGGATTGGATGACTCAGGTGACCTGGAATATCGAAATTGCGAAAGTCTTCATGAGTCAGGATCACCTGTTCTATCATGAACAACCCATTTAATCAACAACACTGCTTATCACTGACACAGCGAAACTGACATAATTTCAGCATGGATTATACTTGTACCTACACGTGAAAATTCACCCCGTTCACACATCAAGGAAAATTCCCAGATTCTTGGGCATCTTAAGCGTGTCTAAGACGTCCAAGTTGAATTTTCTTTCTTATTTTTTACAGAGTCGACTAAAGCAAAGCAGGCAACATCATGTTCCGGTAGTTATCTCCTGTGCCTTCTGGATCAGCTGTTTTACCCTTTTTATTGCATTCTCCCTTGCCACGATAAGCCGCTTGACTTTAGATAAGTCTGTGGAGCTTGTGAGTGATGAATAATCAGGTTTCCGCTTCGAAGATACGGCGACGTCCTCATCAGCAGTCGTTAGACTTGCATAGTCAACGCGAAGTGTTGAAAGGATATCGTCCAACGTGGTTAATGTCGCTGTGCATTCTTCCATCTCTTCTTTAGATTTGAAGCGGAGACAGACTTCTTCAGTGCATGTCTCAATATGCAAAAAGCGAGGTGGACCAAGCAAAATACCACCATACCTGACAACGGTTTGCGTAAGGTTGTGCAAACGCTATGTTAAGCCAATCCAAGCGGAACCCACCACCTGCTGACGACAACAACAGCGTCAATAATCCCCAAAGACTTCATAACTTTGAGTATTCTCTCTCCACCATATCTCTCTCCATCATCATCGTAACCGGATGATACCTCGAAATCATCCTCGCCGCCCAGTCCGGTTTTACCCGACTTAAGGACCATGCACCTCCAAGCGGATATCTCATGAGTGGCACGCTTAACACTATGGGAAACATTTCTAAGATGGCAGACCGCATCTTTTGCTTGCCTGACCGAGGTGGCTTTGAAAATATTGGCGATAAAAATGGACCCACGGTCTCGTATTTCTTGTGAGGTAGAGACAGATTGTGGAGGGGATCGTGAAGACGGTATGAACGAGTCTAGGCTGGATTGCATATGAACCGTCGTGTGTCACAGTTTCTCAATAGGCAGTGACTCGGTCACGTCAATCATCCGTGACGGTCAATGTCGTACAAGCGTGACTGACTACCCTGACGGGTAAAATTAATAATAGTCTCGTAAATCGCAATTGGTGGCGGCTCCAACTGTGTCTGTGCGCAAGTTGTGTCTTTATTCTGACGGTGATACTTGCGAGAACAACGGCTACGTACCTCCATCGCTCTGTGCACCACAGTCCACATGCAGGGACAATGGCTTAGGCGCCCGCAACAGATGAAGCCGGTAGGCCGACCCTGCCATCGAGTCGTTGCCTAGATGCATTTCCAATTCCAAATCGGTCGGTTTTTTGTACCCCTTCCACCCTGTTTACACTTTCCTCCAAAATTCTATACCCAAACGACGATTAGGCCCAATACGAGACCCACCACGTCTACAGCCACCTCGGCCTGATTTCATCACTCTTCTCTCAACACATTCTTTGAGCACAACACATTATCACGACTGCACAAGGCTCGGGACCACGACGACTACAGCAACGACCATTACCAGCATCCTTATTTCTTCATGTCCGCTATTCCTGATATCATCTTTGAAAATGACAACCAGGTAAAGTCTCTTTATGCGCCTTATACTTGCAAGGTTCGACAAATCTTTACATCCTTACCTAGCGAACTCTGGCACCAAAGGCTGTGGGAATCCAAGTGCTTACCATGACATTGATTTCGGTATATTCCACGTTCTTATCGAAGTGTATCCTCGTCGATTTACCCCGAATTTAGACAGTCACCATTATATTCTTCAATCTTCTGCGACCAAGAAACAAGGAATGTGAAAATATATACCCTTCCACGTATGTTATTAACTTGGCTATAGATAGTGTACGAACCCAAGGTCAAATACCACATCGGTGGTAAAGTGCCTCCTCAGATATCGGATTCTATCTTTGGATGGCTTCCTCCGCTCATACACACTAAAGAGCCTGAACTGCTTGAAAAGATTGGTCTGGATGCTGTGACCTTTCTCCGATTCCTTCGCATGTTCCGCTGGATGTTCACGACAATAGCTTTTGCTTGCTGCCTCACTCTCATCCCCATCAATGCAGTATTCAACATCCAGCACGTAGATTCAAAAACGCGGGATATTCTAAGCATGCTCACAATACGGGACGTGCGAGGCTTCTGGTTATTTGCGCATGTTGTAATGTCATACGTCATCTGCGGCTTGGTTATGGGCTACATCTGGTACAACTGGCGTGCGATGGTTCGACTTCGGAATGACTGGTTTCGTTCCCCGGAGTACATGGACTCATTTTATGCCCGTACGCTCATGATTCAAGACGTCCCAAAAAGATACCAGTCAGATGATGGCATTCGAGAGATTTTCCAATCTGTGCAGGTTCCATACCCCACCACTTCAGTTCACATAGGCAGGAAAGTTGGGAATTTACCAGAGATGATTGAATACCATAATCAAACTGTGAGGGAGCTAGAAACGGTCTTGGTCATGTATCTGAAGAATGGAAGAATTGCAAATAAACGGCCTATGATTCGATTAGGTGGGTGGATGGGATGTGGTGGCCGCAAGGTCGACGCGATCGACTTTTACACGTGCGTTGCAAATTCTTTGTGAGGTTGAAGATCTCATTCTTTTTATGAACAGGGCCAAGCTGCAGAGGACAGAGAAGGCTGTGGATGAATATCGAAGGCAGTTTGATACCAAGAAACCGGAGAGCTATGGATTCGCTTCTATGGCTGCGGTGCCTTACGCACACGTTGTCGCATTCATGCTTAGAAACAAAAGGCCCAAGGGCACGGACGTCATTCTGGCACCGAATCCCAGAGACCTCGTAGGTCCTACCGTTCTTGCACGATGTCGCTGACTGGTATCCCTAGATTTGGAACAACCTTAGTCTGACCCCTACAGAGGTAGCAGGGAAGAAAACTATGGGATGGATATGGCTTATCCTCGTTAGCTTTCTCAACACAGTGCCACTATTTGCTATTTCTATTTTGGCTAATCTTGCATCAGTACGTGTCTCGAATGCTCACCTACATACTATGCAACTGATAGCATCCCTAGCTTACTGCTTTTGTCCCGTTTCTGAATTCATGGAACAAGTTCGTGTTTTGATATTGTCTTTATAAACTCTGATCAATGGATCTGCCAGTGTCTCTCCCGCGTCGTTTGCTTTTGTTTCTGGTGTTCTACCTCCTACAGTATCTGCAATCTTTGGCTTCGCTCTGCCCCTTATTTTTAGATGGTTGTCGAAATTTCAAGGAGCAAAAACATACTCAAGGCTGGACCGAGCTGTCATCGCGAGATATTACGGGTTCATCGTTGCTTCTCAGCTGGTCATCTTCACCTTGATGGGAGTTATATTCGGTGAGTCCATCGTCTTTTATAACCGCCTAGTAACACACCAAACGTTCGCATAATCCTCCAGGTTCTGTGAGAAACATTATACTACAGATCGGCGAACATAAGAGTTTTAAAGACATCTGGGATAACCTTCACAGTAAACAGCCTTCGACAAAAAGTTTCTTCTTTCCAGACTAATAACAATTTCAGCTTTACCTGATGATATCAATCGAACTTACATTGATCAGTCATCGTATTGGCTGACTTACTTCCCGTAAAAACCCCTTCATAAATTGTCTGGATTTACTCGTTATTAATCAATCTCTTGTTCAGTTTGCGAGGTTTCCTAGCTATCTTTGATCTTGCTCAGATCCTCAATCTTCTGTGGATCACGATCAAGAAACGGTATGCAATCGTTTTAATGGTGTGGTGGGTCTGATTCTAACTTGCCTGTATGAAATAGTCTGTTCGGACGAACTCCTCGTGAAATTAGGGAGTGGACTCAACCACCTGAGTTCCAGTACGCGATCTACTAGTAAGTGTCAACAAACCAAATCAACAGGTAGACCATGCTAAACCCACTTGTTTTTAGTTCGAACATTGTTTGTGACCGTTCTTTTTTTAATGATATGATTCTCACCACATCCGCTCACAGTTATTCATGGGCACTGTTGCCTTAGTTTTCGCACCTTTGGCGCCTTTGGTTGCACTCGCTGCAGCAGTTGTATTCTGGCTTAGCTCTTGGGTTTATAAGTATCAGCTAATGTTCGTCTTCGTCTCTCGAGTTGAGACTGGTGGCGTAAGCAGACATGTTCCTTTCCCTGATGTTCTTGTAACTAATTGCCGATGACGGGGTCACCAGCGTTTGTGGAATGTGATCGTAAATCGGATTCTCATTTCTATAATTCTGATGCAATGCTTGATGGTGCTCAGTATGTTCATCGTCCTTGTCATTGTTAATCAATCTGATCCATATGCTCCATAGCTATTGGCCTCCAGTTGGGCTTCAAGTCGTTCTACTGGGTTTCAACTGTCCCTCCAATCATTCTCACAGCAATTTTCAAAGCCTATATCGATCGCAGATTCGCCAGGAGCTTCAGTTTCCACATCCCTGATGAGGATGAGCTGAGAGAGGCAAAGGTGCATTCCCAGCGTGCGGATAACGCTGGAGATCGGTTGGGCAAACGATTTGGACATCCAGCACTGACCCAAGACCTGTTTACCCCGATGGTACATGCAGACGTGGGCCATTTGTTGCCGCAGATCTACTCAGGGAAGATTACAAACGATCAGAAGAAGTTGGGCGAGTATGGTGGCCAGAAAATGGAGACGCAGGTCGTGCAAGGAATTAAGATCGCAACCATTGAGCAGGTATGCATGGCTTATCCATCAAGGATCAATTTTTCTGATGGAATCTTTGCTTAGCGTGATTTGGAATATGACCCAGTGTTGTACCAACGAGATCGAGGCGAGTCGGATTGGGACACGCTCTCCTTCACATCAAATGCTTTATTGGGAGATACAGCTTCGACCGTACCGTCGACTTCGGTATTCGCACACGAACGGTCAGGTTCCCCCGCGCCTTCAATGAGGGGGGCTTTGCCAGGCTATGAGAAATACCTTACACAAGGAACTCAGGCTGAATACGAAATGACAAGATTTGATGCAAGTGCAGATATGTTACCTTTGCTGTCTGCTCAACAGGGACCCGCTTATCATCATTCTCGTCTTACTGGAAGTACTACTACTCTTGACGGATATATGGTAACGCCTGCCCATCCACCCTCCATTCCTCAATACCCTGGAGGTAGACCAACGAACGGAGGGCATAGAGAAGCTCCTATCCATAGACCACAGCATCCTGCAAGGTCGCCATCAGGGCCCCAGTACTATCCCCCCTCAAACATGGCGGGAAGAGGTGCACATAGGTCATAGGCTCTCTCCCATTGCTCCGTGGCGTCTTTTTCCATGTTTTTCTATTTTGTACATGCTTCCTGCTTACAGACATTGGGTTATCGGGAGGACAGTATTGAGTACAGAGAATTTAACAGACTTGTAAGCGGATGATTGTAGGTTTTTCGGTTAAGCTACAGTATATTACATACACTCTTTTTAGTACTACTTACGTTCTTGTACGGACAACTCGTTGACGGGTCTCTATAAACTGACATTGCTTGCAACCTCTATACTTTTTAATTGCGCGCTTCCAACCAGTCCGGTAACCAAACTGTAGTAGCTTCCAACTGGTTTCTTGAATATTAGAGCGCCATTTGACGATTACTCATTCCTCTGCGTTCTGCACGCACTCCGTGCGACTCCTTTCATCAACGAACTTGCATTTTCACTTTGAATCGCCGTGCAATATTTTATGACCATATTCCACGTGATTTCATGACAGGCCTGCCAAAGATGGTGTCGGGATTATCATCCTGGTGTTTCGCGCTAGCGCCATTGTACTTAAATACCTGTGTGTCCAGGTCATGTCTGCGTACGGCGCGATTGCGAAACCTGGTGCTTCATCAGCCTTGCCGCTTCCATCTACGACTTGGAGAGCGAAACATCCAAATGAATCACTGACGATACATCATCTCACTCTCACAAGTGTCGCGTTTATACCTCAGCTCACCGAGTATCTCCATGAGGTGTTCACAGCAGTGGTGGTAGAGGGCCAGACCTATCCGATGGAAATCGCAGATGGGAGTAGCTACACCAAAGAATCATTTGAGGCGTATTTCTTTTCCGCGGATGTTTTCGTCGCGATAAAAACTGCCACCGGTGGTGAGGAGCACGCAGCCGTGGAAGACAGACAGGAGGTCGCTGCGAGCGCTAACGAGACGAGAGCCGGGAGATCATGGAAGGACTGTGTTGCCGGATTTTACTACGTACGGTGTATTCAGTGTGCGTTTCGTTCGCCGTTTTTTTTTTGAATTTTTGTTGTTTTCGCGCCATTGCAGATCAAGCCAAATTATCCTGGACGGTCTTCTCATGTACGTGTATATTTTGTCTTGATACTGCGCGATTTTATACTCTATTCACATTGATCATTCATCGTTTCTCTAGATTTGCAACGGTGGCTTCGTAGTCCCCAAGATCCAGCAGAATAATGGTTATGGCCATGTCCTGGCAAATTCCTTCCTCCACTATGCACCTAAACTAGGCTATCGGGCCAGTGTGTTCAACCTAGTTTTTGTAAACAACACGGCGAGCGTCCGGTACGGTTTTGCTTTTCTTTCCCCTTTCCACTGAACAAAATGATTGAATATTGATTAATCGGTAATAGTTTATGGGAGAAGATGAACTTCAAAAAAGCAGGATTGATACCACAAGCGGGGAGACTGAGGAAGAAGGACGGAGATGGAGAAGAATATGTGGACGCATGGGTGTTTTACAAAAACTTCGTCGAAGACCACGTCTAAGTTTTTCTTACAAACTCCTGTAGATCGTCGATATTGGGATTGAGTGAGCAGTCGATCTCTTCGAGAAGCATAAAAAACATGGACACTGAGGTAGTTGAAACCTCGACCTCACGCAAACAAACCAAAGGCGATGCAAAGCGTGCGCGCTAACCACTGTGCCAAGCGCCCCATGTCGAAAGATTTGCAGAATACTCCACTGGCTGGAAAGGCGTTGGTTGCATCAATCTACTGGCATGTATGCAGACTCGTCATTCTTCATGAATTCATCAACAGGACGTCGAGTTTCATCAGAATGTGTTTGCTATTTCCAGCAGGCCTTGCCAGAGAAAATATTCAGTTGCACAACAGGATTTCGCCTAAAAAGAGTGGACGCTGAGGTAGTCGAAACCTCGACCTCACGCAAACAGACCAAAGGCAATGCAAAGCGTGCGCGCTAACCACTGTGCCAAGCGCCCCATGATCATGAAGTCGGTTCAGGAATGGATATTGATACTGTGGGATACCATAGGGCGTTGACGTCACATGATTTCTGATTCCATCTTTCTCAGCTATTTTCGCTGCCGTGGAACTCTGCGTGGTGCGCTCATCAGCCATCATGGCCTTGACGCTGCTCGATTTGCCGCCAGAGTTGCTCATTCACGTTTTTGCCTATCTACCTATTCAGTGCCTCATATCCCTTCTGCGCACGTCACAGGCAATCAACGAACTAGTCTCAACATCCACCTTGCTCCAGTATCTGATCTGCTTGGGGTCGTCGTCGTATTCTTCCTACCCTACTGCTATACCAACATCGAAGAATCTGATTGAGTTAAAACAACGTGAAAAAGGATGGTCCGAATGGAATGTTCAAAACCTCACACACTTAGAGGTCAACCACAGACCTAGCGGGATCTATGACCTTACGTGTGGAGTGTTTCTCCTGGGCGAAGCTGGTTCAGGTAGAAACACGAACGCTCTGAGGTGGGTCGATCTTGGCCAGGGCAAACATCCCCAATGGCACCGTCTCGATCTGCAGGCAAGGATTGTAGACCTCGCGTTGAATGTTCACGAGTGGGATCTGATTGCAGTAGTTACTACGTTGAGTCTTTCGTCTTATATTTATATCCATTCGTTGCTCACGGTTCCCAGGAAAATCACTACGCCCGGAACTTACTTAATAGAACTGAATCTATTACAGCTGTCGGCATCAAGGGAATCCGTGGTTCGTCATCACCCGATGGCCTCGCAGCCAGTTATGCCTATCATCACCTATCCTTCTCGTCACGGCAATTGTAGCCTCTCCATGGAAATTGTTGGCACATATCTAGCCCTTCTCATCATCTTTCCCTACTCGATTCGTCCCGTTGACAAATTGTATGTTTTTGATTGGAAGACTGGAAAATTGTTATTTGTACGTCACACATTTCGGTCCGATAAGCCTTATCTCACGTACATGCAGACGCGGCAAGCAGAACGGTTGACCTATTGCTCGCTAGGGTTCCTTTCTGAGGACGTCATCATGCTTCCGAATCTCCCCCAGAATTCGATTGAATTATGTTCCTTGTCTCAATCGCGGACGATGTCTGTCTCGCCTGCGACGACATTCCTTGACGATTGTCAACAACTCCACACGGACTTCCCCAACGCTATCCCCTTGCGCACAACAGTAATCCTTCAACTTCCTCTTCTAGCCCCAGAGATGCAAGTTGCGAGGATAGCATGTAGAGGAGAGCCTACCCCATATTCCTCGACTTTCGACCCCACACAAGACCAAATTGGACGTCCGTTTCGACCACAAGCAGAATCCTCTATCATTGTTTTCAACGTGTTGCTTGAGGATGATATCCCTATGCAATTCGGGCGGCTGAAAACTCTTTCGTTTGCGATTCATCGCTATGCTCTTCTAGCCCAGGTGGATGCGCACCGGAACCGTCAATATCATCCTTCTCCCTCGAATGAGGTAACCGATGGCGTCCCATGGAACGAGTGGGGTCCGGATATAACACGTTGGTTCTCTACCGATGACATTCCCACGCGCTGGATCACAACAAGCTGCGGACAACGATGGGCGACGATTGACGAAGAGTTGCCTAGCCCGATATGTATTCGAGACTTCAATTCTATTAACATCAAGCGGGTTATCGAGAGTCTCGGAGGGACGCGTTCGTATGAGACCGATAACGCCATAATAACGGTCGTAGACACGCCGTCATCTGCGTCCGAGGAGAACGAACGTACATTCGGTGAGCAAGTAGAATCAAGACTGCCGTACTTGGAGATCATAACGAAAAATAAATTTAAATATTCGAGCGTATTTATGGACGAGGGTTGGCTCTTGGGGATCGTGGTTCGTAATTCTCGTCCTTTCAGAACTATGCGCGTGCTGAAATTTACATTCTCGTCCTAGCTTGATGAAACAGAACATAATATTAGTCAAGTGGACATATTCTCTATGACGTAGTCGATGTGCCTCTGCTATCAAGTATTGTTGACAAATGGATGCATTTAACAGTGGACGGGTATTTCAAAGAACAGTAGAACGAGAAAAGCACTCAAGTATGTACAACTAAAGAAGTAGTCGATAAGTCATCAAATTTCTTTGACGGAGACATGTTCTATCTTTTCCTCCGCCTCTCCAGGATTCATAACATCGATGCCAAGTGCTTCGGCTGTCAGATAGACGAAGTTGGACTGGATCAGC
This sequence comes from Sarcodon aspratus, assembly GCA_003313825.1. NCBI lineage: Eukaryota > Fungi > Basidiomycota > Agaricomycetes > Thelephorales > Thelephoraceae > Sarcodon > Sarcodon aspratus. The sequence continues at coordinate 58,316 of QLOR01000658.1, forward strand.
ATGACAACATGCAGACGTACAAGAACCAACTTACCAGTAATCTGTTTGACAGGACCTTTAAACCACTTGCGCGCACTCAGGAACCAGAACCCAACCGAATACAAGATGACGATTCCCACAGCAACGATCGCGTAGTTCAAGGTTTGAGAGTTCACAGGACTGGCTTGCGGCAGGACGAACACGATCGATATGAACATGATCCATAGCACAGCGAGAATAGCGACAGGATACGAGAACCTGCCCAAGTGGAACGGGCCTCTGACGAATCTGTCCCGATATATGACACGCAGAGCGATCGGTATACCTTTTGCAAGACAAACAGGCTGAGGTAAGTTTTAAAGTCTTGTAAATAAGGAGGGGAGTGTTACCATAAGAGATATATAATCCAATCGTAGCGATACTCGTCGCAGCAGAGAATGCGACGCTGCTTCCCAAGCTCGGTAGTCCAAGGATAAAGGAAAGCGTACACGCCAGCCAGACAGTCCTCACGGGAGACTTGCGTTTATGATCCACCTTGTGGAAAAACGTATGGCCGGGAATACCACCGTCACGAGAGAATGCATACATCATACGGGAATTAGAAGTTATGGAGAATATCCTACAAATCCATGAGTATACCAATGACGAGAGGGGAAACTGTAGCTGTACTTGCTTACCCGCAAAAGTACATGCAACCGATGACGATCACCATCAACACGATCGCACCCTTTTCGCCAACGGTATCTAAGAAAATCTGAGTGACTGGTTGACCAGTGGCCGAGTGAATAGTTCCATCCAGATCTTGTATTGAAAATAGCAATCCCAAGATGAGGAACCATCCCAACACTGCAGAGACGCCGATGGCCATAACAATTCCAACGGAACCAGCCATAGCTGCATTACGCGTTTCTTCTGTCATCTAAGCATTCGTTACTCGTTGTTCACTGTTTTAAGGAACGGGACTGACGTGAGCGCTGGCATCAAATCCTATTGAGTAATGAACATTAGCCGAAACGGATAAAAGCATCCGCGTGAGAAGGTCGTACCTGTCAAAGTATACTGCGCCATGAGGATCCCCACAACTGCAACATAAGCGGGACTGGCGCGTTCACTCCAACCTGGATTACCAGTGCCGTCAATAAATTTCTCGAACACGAATTTACCAGTTTGGTGAGTAGGAGCTGCAGCCAAGATCGCAATTACCACTGCGACTGTGCCGATCGCGTGCCACCAGACAGATATGTTGTTAAGATATTTAAGGATATGAACACCAAAGGTGTTAATCAACCCTGCATGAAAATCTATTAGCCAGTGATGGTCGACTTCGTGATGTGCATACCTTGGCTTATTAAAATGGCAGCATAAATACCGATGGTCGAGTTCGGAGTGGGGACAAAGTTGGTGCCCAAAGTACACACTGTGGACAGAAAATTTGCACAGCCGAAACTAGAGTTTGGGGAGGTCAGCATGACTTTTTGTAAAATACAAGGCTCGTGATTGATACCTGATCCCTGTCGTCACGGCTACTTGACCCAGGAGGTTGAACCATCCGCAAATCCAAGAGGCGACTGGGGCGTGTTCGGGTTTCGATAACATGGCTGCCCAAAAATACGGTCCTCCACTCGTCGGATGAGCACTACACACCTCTGTGACGAATTGTAAGGATCCACACAATCAGAGTCAAACGCTACACTGACCGGCCATTGCCAACCCGACAAACATCGTGAATACTGGTGTCTGGTGAGATTACCTCGTCACACGCCTTGAGACATTTCGTTACTTACCCGCAACGACTATCCAACTCCAGACCATAACCGCTGGACCTCCCGTATTCTGTATTCCGTAGTCATTTCATGGAAACACGAGGGAGGGGATGCGACAGGAGGTCTTACCAGCCCATAAGCAAAGAGGGAGGGAATACCCGTCATTATAGATATGATAGAAAATGATATCCCAAAGTTCTAGTACACATACATGTTTGAGGACAGTCCACGGTCAGACGCATACAACAACTTACTTGCAACAAACTGAGGTCTCGTCTGCCATCAGATATTCAGCACAAATCGCCTGGGAGGATATAAAAGGTGGACACACTTCAGCTCTTGTTTGTACCCCATCCTTGCCAAGTCAGCCTCGTCCCCTTCGGCAGGCATGCCAGCACGTTCAGCATCCTCTTTAGACATTAGGGACAGCAGAGGGGGAGGATCAGGGGGGAGTTAGACTTTACGATGCCAACAGGAAGTAAATCCCGGCCGCATCAAGGACTCTGCGGACGAGATAAGCCAGGGCGGCTATCTTTGCCAATTCATTCCAGGGGGCCGACATCATCCTTTATCTCCAGCATCAGAGCGGGTAGAAGTGGACGGTAGAGCAGCCGAGTAGATCCCAACGTTGATGATCAGTTCAATGTGGGACGATAGCAATTTGAGATCATCGAAATCAGCAGCGTATTAGATGTCATCTTCTAGCCGCACTTCGCCATCCAACTTTACCTCCGATTCTCAAATCGCCCGCCATGTCCACAACGCCATCACAACCGTCACCGCCATACATTCCACAAGCCCAGACCTGATCCCGCCCATAGATGCATCCCTCGCTCTCGTCACCGTTCCCAAGCAACGGACTCTGGACGACGTTCGATTACAAGTAGCCCGGAGCGTCGCAGCACGCGCAGTTCGCAAGGCCCAGGTTATTGATGGCTCAAAAACAGGCGTTGTATTCACTCTCAATATATCCAAAGACGAATACTTTCTCAAATTAGTGGCCCATGAGATAAAAGAAATCCTCACCGATCATTCCTTTCTCTTTGCCCTCACCACCGACACAGCTGCACTTCCCGGACGTGTCCCTCATCACAAGCACAAACAAAGCAACCCATCCACCCTCGTCATCATCGGCTCCTCGCCAGAGTTCGTACAGCGCGCCAACCTACTCACGTGTTCCAAATTCCTCGGTCGCGCCGTTGACCTCAAACATGAATATGGCGGCAACCTATGGGTAGCAGGTGTGCATGGCATGGGCTCCTCCTCCTTCGACGAACTCGCCCTCAAAGACATCGTCGCCAAGTCGGTCCGCAACCTCATGGAGCCGCTCATTCCGCCTCCAAATTCCCTCACCGTCGACCAACTCGTCTCAAATGCCCGAGCCCGGCTGGAGCGTCTCACACCGGCAGGCGCCTACGCCGAGCTCACTCACGATGACATGCCCACACCCGTTATTCTGATCGACTTGCGCTCAGAGTCTCAGCAACGAACGGAGGGCGTGATCCGTGGGGCCATCATCATCGACAGGAACGAGCTTGAATGGAGACTCGATCCCAGATCACCTTCCCGACTAAAGATTGCAGATCGGTTCGACATAAGGGCTATATTGATGAGTCGCGCTGGTGGCGCCTCATCTCTTGCGGCATATTCTCTGCACCAATTGGGTCTGATAAGTGCGACGGATATTATCGGGGGGTATGTTGCGTGGAAGAAAGAAGGGCTACCTGCAGACGTGAACGCCATCTCGCCCTCTTCCACGGTAACAAGCTATGAGTAGGGGCACGTTACATGGTAGTATGTATATATCCTCGGATTCTCTAGATTCTCTTACATGAATGTCCAATAGTTTTGTTTTCTCAAGTCGCACTAAAATGTGAAAACATCAACATGTACTGTCTCACCTCCCGACGAAGACTTTGGCTATGTTCAGAAAGCGTCTCAACTTCGTATTAGCGAGGATAGATAAGACTATTTGACGCACTTTCAATCCAACAATCCTCTCCTCATCAATCATAAACCCCGAGTACGTTTCCTCCATGTGAATTAGGGCTCTCGAATATGGCAACCGACTAGTAATAGGATTCAAGAAAATCTCCGGTTTTATCACGACGGAAGGGCGTGAAAATAATTCAAATCTATCGAATACCGCCTCTGCCTTGTTCCCTGATACAGCTCCAACGCTGATTTCTTCAGGTAACCGTTTCACATGGATATTAAAATCCAATACCTTCAACGTAGAAACTCTGCTGGACTCCTGTCCAGCGTAACAAGGTGAGCACACGACCTTTTGCCCGTGGACATATCTATATTAGGAAGGGTTTGAAACAGCCACTGAGCGGAACAGAAGAGATTTGAACACACCGTAGCCACCGAAACTTCATTGAGGACGACATGAATCTAGTGTTGTCAGGGCCCCATTCCTCCCAACGGAATTTCCGCACGGGTCTCTTCCCAGATGGCCCAGCCTCATTTCGACGTCTCTCGTCCTCATCCTCAACAAATTTCAAGAAACAACTGTTCTTCGTATAAAAGAAAAATCTCAGCCTCTTTTCCAAGCCTCCCGCCGTGCTCATATGGTATTGTACACGTATAGCATGCACCCTTGAGTCTGGCGCATTCACAAAGGGCTTATCCTCAGCCATAGATGCCTGTTGGTATTCTTTATTCGGTACCGTCGTAAAAGGACCGGAATGCGTGGAAAATAGTGCTAGTTGAACTTCATCCTGTAGCGCAGGTAGTTCCAGGCTGGCTATATGATTAAGTTTGAGCTTAGTCGATGGGCTCTCGAACGAATAGATCTCAATAGACCCGTTTCTGGCACGACAGGTTAAAAGGAATGCTCTATTAGAAATGAGGGAGAAATCCCATGCTCCTGCTGGTAGATGAAGGTGACCCGCAAAGTACTAGGAATTGCGACGCGAGAAAGATTGCATCAAATAACGCACAAATTAGCGAATAGGGAATGGCTTACGACCAGCATATCCGAAGTTTTCCAATTCCATATGATCAGACCTGAGCTATCTACGCAGAAGAAGATGGCGATCACGTCGTCCGCAACAGCCACGGTCGAACTGACCATGTGAAATGGAAGAGTGCATGAGTGACTAATGACCGGTTTTCGAGCGCTGGGGTGTGGTATACCGCTCGACATTGTACGCAGGTGGATCTTAATCTTGCCGTGTGGAAAATGGCCGTGTCTTGTGCCAGGGTTAGAAATTGAGTATTGTACAAGTACGAGGGGAGACTCACTCTGATACATATGCCGCAAGATCCTGGGTTGGATCAATGACGAAATCCTTGATTTTGACTCCCACATCCTCGCGGACGATGCACGCTCCTTCGTCCTGCGTGGAAGGCAATCTGGTTATGGCCAAGCGCTGTGGTGCGGACGAGTCCATTTTGTTGATATTCGCAAAAACGCCGGACACGAATTCATACGCCTTGCACGCGCTGGACATTGGAACCTGTACTTTACGCTTCCACTCGAGCGTCTTCCACGCATTTCGACGATCCAGCAATAATTGCAGTTTGTCGTCGGCAGACATCCCTTTCCCACCGCCGGGAATGTCTATCATTCCGTCAAAGGCAAGTTCGATTGTGTACTGCAGTTTCTTGGAGTTGCGGATTACGGTGTTGAAGACTTTGCATACCTTGATGTGGTTTTGTGTGGAGGAGTGGGTGCGTCAGGTGAATTCATCTGCATGGGGAATGTGCATAGAGCATAGAAATGAACGTACCAAGCAACATGTAAGAATAGTTTTATGATCAAGATTTATGAGGATCCGGACGATGAGGATTTGACCCAAATCCACGATTGACATTTGTCAAGTCTTTGTGTATCTTCCAGAAATTATATTCTGGGGCCGTGGTACGGGGAGGTGAAGAATGAGCGCTGAGCGGCATGCAGAACTCATACTAGTACTATGTATAGATGATTAAGGCCGCCCTCATCTAGTTTTCTGGTGCCTTGCGCAAGAGACACGTGCTTCTATGATCAACCTAGATCCAACTTGTAGTATATAACCACCAATTTGAAGTTGCCTTTTACAGCCCGGTTTACTCTCTCTGTCTGTGTCTCTAGGTCCTCATTGATGCCGAGAGCAACTATTGCGTGTTGCAGAGTGTGCACTTATCTTTTTGTGCGTCTGCGAGTGCCTCATTAACACCACCACTACATCCGACATGAACACCGTTGTAAATCCGGTCGAATTGCACTCAGCACCTCAAGGGCATACGGAGTGTAGGACCTTTGTTGTGAATGACCCTTCGTTTTTGTGAGATCAATGGTAAGCAGACTTCGAAGAGATTATGACTGGGAAACGGTTAAACGCCCAGGTCATTTGCCAACGCAACTGAGGTAAATGAAATCGCTTTTTCATTCTATTTCGCAATTCAATACTTATGCCATTCAACAAGTTATGAACCCGGAGTTGTAGCGGACACCTGTCGCTGTATCTAATCGCGTTAATGATACGAGGCACCATCTTTACCTCCGAAAGGGCTAGCATTATCATGCACGGAGAAATCTCTATCTACAGATACCAGAGATACAGTATCCCTCTTTTGGACCGATTGCCGTTCTAGAGACGTCGAAAATCCCGACTAGGGTGCATTCTACTTTTATTTTGCTAACCGGATGTGGTTTACCGCCTGTCACACTTACCACCGGTCAAGTAGCAAAATACCGATCCGGCCTTATCATTTCAGAATTGACACTATATTTCCAGAGTCAAACTGACGACAAACACATCACAATTATCCACCAGGATGTGAGGCATACATATGATAATGGACATAAAGCCATCATCTACAAAGGAAAACTCCTTGCAGACAAACACACCAAACTTGTTTTGTTGGCATACTACTCCACATAATTTATCTCTACACGGTGTCTGTCGAGGCCGTGCGTGTGGCTCCGCTGTAGTTCCGTCTTCGTTTGTAGGCCCTCGTGCCCACGCCGTTTCACCGTCTAACGCTACCGTGGAGCTGTGTCACAGATGTTTTGTGGTATGGAGATCGACGGACAAGAATGTAAGGGAGTGTATGTGGATTGCCTGGATGGAAAACAGCAGGGTGGCAATTTCCAAAACCTGTACAGCGAGTCCGGCGTTCTACAGTAGATATATATATCGACTTCGTGTGTCCTATACTCGCCCTCGCGAATAATGGCGAAGCCTATGTTGATGTCGCAGATGATGCGGAATCAGCCTTCCAGCACACCACCCTGGTCGGAATGGCGAACCCGTATACGAGATCGGGCTTGGACGCAAGCCAATTGGTTCGCGCTCGTGTTTCTAGGGCATGTCAAGCACCGGGCAAGGTTCCTGTACAACTGAAACCAAACTTCACGAGCTGTTTCTGGTTGGGTATACTGGGGACTGGTTTATCCGGTCGCGGGATGTCGTTTTCGACCAGGGAACATGTTCATTGTCCTTCCAGATCGAGGGGGAGATATGCGTCAAGCAGGAGGGATCCACGCGGTTATCCTCATCGACAGTAACGAGCTTGAACGGAGGTCCTACCCCTTCTCGCCTTTGCAGCTCAAGATCCCAGATCGATGCGAGTCGTGTCGATGGGTCGTGTCATGGATTTTGCTCGTCTCTGCACCCGACTTGGCCTGACGAACATGATGGGTGCGTCTGCGCGCTCTTCGACATTAACTAGTTACGAGTAGAGGCACGTTGTATGGTAGCTGTATGTATATATCCGTAAATTCTCTAGATTCTCTTACATGGATATCCAGTAATTCTGTTTCTCAAGTCCGTCCTAGAACGTGAAAACATCAATATCTCCCATCTCACCTTCCGGTGTAGAGTCGGACTATTCTCAAAAAGATGGATCAGTTTCATGTCACCGACCGGTAAACATAAAATATCTTGACGTACTCTAAGTCCAACAATCCTTTCTTCATCGATCATGAATCCCGAATACATTTCCCCCATATGCGTACGAATGGCCCTAGAATACGGCAACCGGCTAACAACTGGCTTCAAGAAGATCTCTGGTTTTTCCACGGGAGAAGGGTCGGTGTATACATATAAGGCGAACTTATCTGGCACCGTTTCTTGATCCCCGTGGCAGGATATGGTCCCAACGCCGATGTTCTCGGGTAACCGTTTCACATGGATATTGAAATCCAGTACTTCCAACACGGAAACCCTGTCCAGTCCTTGTCCGGCAGTATAGGGTGGACATACGACCTTTTGCCCGTGTACGTATCTGTTTTTTGAGAGAGAAGTTGAAATGAGTCACCTGGCGGCGAAAAGGAAGAGAACAAATGGAACAGACCGTAACCACCGAAATTGCATTCCGTATGGCATGAACCTGGTATTATCAGGTCCCCATTCTTCCCAAGGGACTTTTCGTGGAGGGTTCTTCTCAGATATCCTGATTTCGCCCTCTCGATACTGCCTCTCGTTTTCTTTGCTGCTATTTTCCATTGAGCATCCTCGCTTGAAATCCTCCACATATTTGAGCAAACAATCATTTTTCATAAAGAGGAAGAATCTTGATCCCCTCTCCATGTTCCCCGCCCTGCCCATGTGGTATTGTACGCACATTGCATGGACCCGTGAGTCTGGAGCGCCCGTGAAGGGCTTGTCTTCGCCCATAAATGCCTGCTGGTATTCTGTATTTGGTACTGTCGTAAATGGACCCGAATGCGTGGAAAATAATGCGAGTTGTATCCCATTCTGTAGCGCGGGTAGTTCCAAGCTCGCTATATGATTGAGGACGGGCTTGTTCGGAGTGTCGTCGAACGAATAAATCTCGATAGACCCATTTCCGGCACGACCGGTTAGAATGAAAGATCTGTTCGAGAGGAAGGAGAAATCCCAGACTTCGGCTGGTAGATGAAGGTAATTCGTGACATACTATGAATTGGCGAAGAAAGTATCAGAGATCGCATGAACTAGTGGATAAGGAGAAGCTTACAACCAGCATATCCGAGGTCTTCCAATTCCATATAATCAAGCCTGGGCTATCTACCCAGAAGAAGATGGCGATCACATCGTCTGCAACGGCAACGAAAGAATTTGTCATGACGAAGGGGAGAGTACATATATGATGGATGATCGGTTTGCGGGCGTCAGGGTGCGGTTTGTCTGTTGATATTGTACGGAGATGGATTTGTATCTCGCTGTGAGGGAAGAAGCCGTGTCTTACGGCGAGGTCGGATGTCGAGTGTCATGAGTAGAGGAGAGAGACTCACTCTGATACGTATCCTATGAGATCTTGAGTGGGATCAATGACGAAATCCCTGCTAATGACTCCCACGTCCTGTCGGACGATGCTTGCTCCTTCGTCTTGCGTGGAAGGTAATCTTGCCATGACAAATTGACGCGAGCCTTGTGATGAGTCCGTCGCGGTGCTCTTTGCGAAAACGCCCGAAACCAATTCATATGCCCTGCACGAACCCGACATCGGCACTTGCAGTTTGCGCTTCCACTCTAGCCTTCTCCACGCGTTTCGGCGATCAAACAACAGCTGTAATTTTTCACCGGTCGACATTCCTCTCCCACCGTTGGGCATGTCTATCATGCCGTCAAAGGCGAGTTCGATGTTGTACTGGAGTTTTTGGGAGTTGCAGATTGCGCTGTTGAAAGTTCTGCATACCTTGAAATGGGAAGCGCGTGTGGAGTGATTAAATTCATGATATGAATTTCACTGTGTGGGATTTAGAGATACGCACTGAGCAACACCTGAGAATGGTTTTGTGATCAAGGTTTGTGAGGATTTGGATGAAAATTTCAGGAGGCAAGTCTACAATCGACATCCGTCAGGTCCAAAGATCAGATAGAACGGTTGTAGTCGACAGTAAAAGGACAGGAAGTGATTGAGTTTGTGAGTGGTCGCCTCTCGGAACTTGGGACACCTTAACAATCAGCCGCGGTTACTGATGCCGGAAAGGGACAATGATCACTTTGCCATTGAAGGCTCTGAGGTTGAGAAACTTGGACTAACGAAACCGTCCGCAGGCATCATAAGGACAAAGCAAGGATGCATACAGTACAGAGCGTTCAACGTTCAGGTACTAACGATAGTGGCACAGGAGATACTGATGGACAACTGCAGTGATGGCGCCTCTATATCCTCATTCACGCTCATGGGGCAGCATTAGCCCTGGCAGACATTAATTCCGTCTAAGACAGCATGGGTTTTGACCTTCCATGGTTTGATGGAATTGACGGGGAACGTTCCAGGGGAGAAACAAGGCAGGGCGTTTATGGTGCAGTTCAATCGGACTGTTGTGGGGCCAAGCGCTGACTTGCCTCGAACGATTGAATACGGGAGACTAGCTGGATTCCGACATTGAACTTATCAGCGCCAACTGCCATCGCCATGGGGACAAATGATACACTGAATGCACCCTGACGGCCTGGCCACCGAGTGTTTTATCGGTCATATACACATGTTTCATTTCGTAAAGCATGTGGAACGCCCCTCAAGGGCATATTGGTTAATCTGGATGCGAATTCGGATGTCTCTATGACAGTATGTCTGGGATAGAGCCTTGACGTCGTGTGCACTTGTGCAGGCCGGTTGCATTCATAACACAGTTGTTTTGCGAGTTGGGCGTGGGAATTGTTGGCGAAGCAACTACTTACGCGAATGCCGTAATTTGACCCTGTAACTTTGTAACTTTTCTCAGATTATGTTTTTCTTTTTTTTTTGTCTCCAATTCCATTGGTCAAGGTCCCCACACACCTTTGGCTCTCGGAAGGCGTGGACACATCTATTTTCACTGATTCCTTTGATCCGATAACTTGTAGTGAACTAAAACTACAGCAAGTATCAGTATCGACCGCCAAAATACGCTGTGTCGATCACAAGCTTGGCAAGTGGCAGTGACCGCACAGGGTTGATGGCAACGAATGCTCCGGGTGGAAGGCTGTATGGAGGCAGGAGACTGGGAGACCAGCCGCCACTAACTTGAAGTACTACTATTAGAAGATGGTTCGGTTGTTTTCATTATCACAGAGTGCGTATACATGTGCCGAGGATAGCCAGAAGGCATCATCTTCGCAGATTGATACATTTACTACGAACAGCTTTCTCGGGAAGCATCAAGTTCTGGGGTCTTCCCACCTTCCCTAGCCCCTTTTGATCCCAGGTTCCATTTGAAGACATGAAACCACACAATCGCTGTTACCGGCGCCCTTCGTAAGCCACTCAGTCACGGCTCGCCCAGTTGGTCAAGTGACGTTTTGATCCCGAACTGCAACTCTTCAACTCCAGGAACGGGTCCTATTACTCCTCTCGCCATCGTTCGCTTCATCCACATGTCATTAACGGCCTCTTAGACTTATATTCTCTCTCTGCACATGAAGCATACCTCTGCCGGCGCCATGTCGCATCACGATGACCCTTTCACTAGAGCTCTACTCCCCCCTCCAAATGAGAGCCCAGAAGACCGAGAAAAGCGTGTGCAGGCTCAGTTGGAAGCTATCAGGATATCAAAAGAAATCGACGAAAGTCTGCTGGAAGCCAAACAGACTATGGACGCTCGAAAGAAATCCGTCAAGATCCTTCTCTTAGGCTAGTACCGCATCCTCTCCTTCCTATTCATGTTGTTCTAAAAAACAAATGTCTTCATCCTACACAGGACAAGCAGAATCGGGAAAGAGCACGACACTAAAAAGTGAGCGGCGAATCTTCATTTGGCCGATCGCTTTATTCTGAGCACGCCTTGGATAGATTTTCAACTGTTCTTCTGTCCTGGTCAGTTCTATAAAGAAAGAGTTGCATGGCGGATGATTATCCAGCTCAATCTAATCAGGTTTGTTGTACTCTGACATACTCTCAATCCAACATTGCCTGATATTTGTCTCTCTCTCGAAAGATCTGTTAGGCAGATTTTACAGATTCTTCAAGAGGAATGGGAATCTACCTCGTCCAAGGTACCAGCTCCGCCCACTGCCTCTTCGTCAGGGCCCAGCAAACAATCCACATCAACTCCTCTCACAGACGATCACCGTAGAATTCGGATGCGACTATCACCTCTCCTTTCCCTTGAGCAAGTTCTGACTCTGAGGCTTTTCCCATCCTGCCCCAATCAAACAGAAATATCCGTTCGTGGCGGTAGTGGCTGGAAATCATTTATATCCAAAGCTCTCACACATGGAAAATCGCGACCATCATCTTCAGCAGGAAGGGAGTCTGACGAAACTACTACTATTTTGAGCGCTTGCAGAGATGATATTATTGCGTTATGGCATGACAGCGTTGTTCGTCAGGTATTGAACAGTCGCAATGCAAGACTACATGAAATGCCAGGATTGCAAGTCGTGTTTCTTCTCTCAAAAGATAAACTTTCGCAATAACATTATTCATTTTCACTATAGCTTTTTGGATGATACTGCCAGGATAGCAGTCCCAGGTTACGAGCCTACTGATCGTGCGTTGCTATATGTGTTCATAATCCTTTTTTTATAGCTCACATCTCTCACAGGGGATATCATGAGGGCTCGGATAAAAACTATTGGGGTGGAAGAACACAGGTTAGTTGTGGAGAACGGTGTGTCCATATCTGCCTGTACTGCTGCAGGGGTGCTGACCTCGTCGGTGAAGGCTCGTTTCCAGGGTCTGAAATTTACATTTATGACGTTGGAGGCAGTCGCGGAATGGTGCGTAATACTTCCTCTTTTCTCGCGGATAACTTAGTGCTGATTTCTGCAGCGCTCGCAATGGGCGCCCTTCTTTGATGATAGTGAGTGAGTATTGTTTTCTGTTTATCGTCCCTAATCGCTGTCAGTGCAATCGATAATATTTCTGGCGCCCCTTACGTTTAATCTATCACTGGAGGAGGACCCGCGCGTCAATCGACTCGTATGCCCCATTCACACCTATTGATTACAAAGTGATTTTTCTGATTGCGGTTCCTTTGGGATGTTCAGGAAGACTCTATCATGATATGGAAATCTGTCTGCGCTAATCGTCTGCTATCCAAGACGACAATAATCCTATTCCTCAACAAGATGGACATCTTACGTGATACGCTTGCTGCAGGCGTTCAAGTCAATGCCTATGTCCCAAGCTACAGCAACCAGCCCAACGATTTCCACAGTGTGGTTAAATGTAATTTATTGTTTTGGGCGCGTCATCTGGCATATACTGATCGTTTCCTCGCAACCAATAGATTTCAAGGAGAAGTTCCGGGGTTACCACGTATGTTGATATGGTTATTCATCCCCGTTTCCGAATAACTCATTCCGACTTGTTTTCCCTCTCTCTCTCTCTCTCTCTCTTGTTGCACCCCATCTTTGGCTAAAACAGAGGAAGCTGTCGCCTGAGGCCAGACCGTTCTTTGGGCACGAAACTTCCGTGATTGTAAGTACATGCAAATGGGAGAAGTAGGCATGTTTCAATGAACCTTGTTTTTTTAGGACACTGCTGCGACATCCAGTATTCTGTACACTGTCAAAGAGGCGATTCTGCGCGCGCAGTTGAAAGACACATACGCTATCTAATACTACAATGACAATACGATATTATCCATATGATGCTTATATTTATCAATCTTCCTTTTCGTTTCTCTCAACATGCCTCGGTCGTTTATGTTTGTAGTTCTTGCTTGCAAGCTTCGTTGTACTCGATATATTGACGCCGTCCTTCCCTATCCTACACATATTCGTATTGCTCTGTACTTGTATTAGTAGAAACCTCCATGCGCAGTTTTTGACAGCTTTATCTTCTCCAGCTGCATTGATTTTTCTTGCTCGGATATTTGGAGGAAGGAGGATCAAGCGAATGCACCCCCAGGTTTGGTAAAAATAGATTTCGGAATCAAAAATCCAACCTTGTCGTGATATTAGAAATTCATTGTCAATGGTGGTTCTGAGCTAGAGCGGTGGAAAAAATCTTCTTTTACTCACAACATAATTGGGCATATCGACCACCTCGTGCATTTTCAAATCCCCAGCGACGCTACACAGCATGTACGCATCTTGTCTGTCCAGCCCAAATTCGCTCATCAAGAAAGTGATCATGTGTCGAACAGCGTCCCTCGCGGCTTCCCGAATATCTGGAAGCGAGAGAAAATGAAACATTCGAGGGTAAATACTTTCTTCTTCTTGAATTGTGGTGTGTATGATGTATTCAAGTTGAACTTACCGGACTCGACACCGGCCGTACCATAGTATTCTTCTTGCATATCTGCGACAACTGGGGCAGTACGAAAGTGCGGTGTCTGCACATATGATTTTTTGTCCTTGAGGACCGTGAGTCTGAGCGTGATCGTTATAGATGTCTCGATCGCGCAACCTTGTGGTGTAGTATAGTATAAACTGCGTGAGTACACGCTCGCAGAGTCGAAGATTAGATCAAAGCTTACCGCAAACCTCTTCCATCGTCCATGTGCACAACCACCCAAAAAAACGTCAATGCTTGCAATATCAGCAGGGAGGAGGCGATAAGGACTCACCGCCGTCACCCTGAGCCGCATGTCCATCTCCAACGCTAACCAATGCCCCTTCGACCTGTACAGGGAGAAACACCTTGGTTCCTTTCCCGAACCACTTCGTGTCCAAGTTACCTCCGGTTTTGTAAGGCGGGATGGTCGAGAACGCGCCCTTCTCACCGGGCGCGACGCCCAGCTCGCCGGAGAACGGCTTCAATGGTATCTTGATCCCTTTTTCCTCGTCGAACCACGCATACCCGTCTTTTGTATTCAAATCCCATATCTTCAGCTTCGGCTCTGTGAATTCATCCGCCAAGAGGCCGAATCCGGGCACGATAGCAGTCCAGCCCCAATCTCCGGTCTTGATATCGAGCACTTCGACCTGGAGAACGTCGCCCGGGGCGGCAGATCTTACGTACACAGGACCGTTGACCTGGTCGAGCTGTGAGAAAACTAGTCCGCGCACGGTCTCTGCGGTGGACGAGGGTGTGATCTGCGAGTTGGATCCGTCGAGGCAGGTGGATGTTACCGTGTCGCCCGAGTCGACTGTGATCACGGGTGGGATGCTGGGGCGATTTGATGAGTTGGTGTGAGACTGAGTTGCTCTGTGAGGTCAGATAACTCTTGCCTGTTGTCCCATGCGAGATGGGTCTGGGAACGCTTGACCTTGTGGATGGACATGATTATGAAGGTTCGTTATCTCGCGATGTGCTATGACGGGCGTTTCGACGGGCCCCATGATAACGTGAAGATAGCAATTCAGTTGAACCTATGATCTGCTGTTCAGTCGTGGAGTGAGGCAAACAATTCTACGGGCATAATTATAAGACACGTACTTTATCTGGAGACAACGACTGCAGGTGTTGTTCAGATGATCGTCCAGAAGTTATATTTCAAAATGCTTTTATTTTCACATGCCTTGGCGGTTGTTCTTCTTGTATGATTCCAATATACGCGAGTCTGTGATTCCTTCCATCGCTACTTACTGTGCATATATATTTTGTTTCATAATGCCCTTACAACAGCGAAACCCTCATGATTTTTTTTCTCTGATCTATTCGTGTATCAAAGTAAATCAATTACTTCTCAAGCAAATGCCGTCCCTGGTTTGGTAAATATGGATTTCGGAATCAAAAATCCAACCTTGTTGTGTGGTGAAGAATATCGACAGGTCAAAGTTAAAACAGTATATAGAAAGACCCTTGACTTACGACATAGTTGGGCATATCGACCACTTCATGCAGTTTCAAATCCCCGGCAACGCTACACAGCATGTACGCCTCTTGTCTGTCCAGCCCGAATTCGCTCATTAAGAAATTAATCATGTGTCGAACAGCGTCTCTCGCAGCTTCTCGGATATCTGAAATCGTGAGCAGCGTTTGTTTTATTTTGTTATTTTTGATATATGTAAGATGAAATAGGACTTACCAGACTCGACACCGGTCGTACCGTAGTATTCTTCGTCCATTTCGGCGATGACGGGGGCAGTACGAAAGTGTGGCGTCTGCACATATGATTTCTTATCCTTAAGGACGGTAAGTCTAAGCGTGATCGTTATAGATGTCTCGATGGCGCAACCTTGGCAGTGCAACGCATGTCAGCTCCACGGACACGTACTCGCGTCGAAGATTAGATCAAGCTCACCGCAAACCTCTACCATCGTCGACGTGCACGAGCACCCGGCAAACCGTCAATCATGTACAATCTCTGCAGGGAGACGGAGAGAACTTACCGCCATCACCCTGGGCAGCATGTCCATCTCCAACGCTGACCAATGCCCCTTCAACCTGTACAGGAAGAAACACCTTGGTTCCTTTCCCAATCCACTTCGTATCTATATTCCCTCCAGACTTGTATGGTGGAATAGTCGAGAATGCACCCTTCTCACCAGGCGCAACACCCAGTTCACCAGAGAACGGCTTCAAAGGGATCTTGATCCCTTTCGCCTCGTCGAACCACGCATAACCTTCCTTTGTATTCAAATCCCAGATTTTCAATTTCGGCTCCGTGAACTCATCTGCCAAAAGGCCAAACCCTGGAATGATACCTGTCCAACCCCAATTCACAGTTTCGATATCAAGCACTTCTACTTGGAGCACATCCCCTGGAGCTGCGGACCTGACGTACACGGGACCGTGTACTGGATCGAATTGTGAGAATTCTATAGTTCGGATAGTTTCTGTGGTAGACGTGGGTGTGATCTGTGAGTTAGATGCGTCACCGCAGGTGAATGTCACTGTGTCGCCCGAGTCGACCGTGATCACTGGTGAGATGCTGGGATGAATTTAGGGTGAGATGGCATATTCAATAAGGTTAGAATTGTGCCAAATGCCTGTTGTCCCATGCGAGATGAGTTTGAGACCGCTTGACGCTGTGGATGGACATGATAGTGGTTCGTTATCTTACAGTTGCGGATGCTCCAGCAGAGTTTTGGTCAGGCACGTCTTCGTGAGATAACGGTTCCGAAGCCGTATTCGGAATTGAGCCCAGCTGACCAATTTACCTCGCTCGGAGAATAGATAGGATGATGTTCGCTTTCACGTACCAAATAACAAGGGTTTATTTGAAACCTGGATTTGGACGTGATGCAGACTCGTGCTAATCTCTCGTGTCAATTGAACGAGAATACTCCAAAAGGTCGTAGGAGTAATATGCTATATTAGAATATATTTATGCGATTCTACTGAAATATGATAAGGGTTCATGAACGATGGTGTGGAATGAAGGTATGCCCGACCAAAGAAAACGCACAATCTAAAACCACTTTCCACCGATGAGCTTCCAAAGTTTGTCTTGGAAACCCTTTCTGTCTTCATCGGTTTGTAACTTTTGTTCTTCAGGCACCACTGCTTGTTTCTCGTCCTTGGTTTCCGCCTTGATTTCGTCTTTGATCTTCGGGGCCTCCGTGCTCTTTGTTTCAATGACCACGGGCTGTTCCTTTTCCTGTACCAATGGTACCTTTTCCGTTGCTAATGGAATTCTTTCCTTCGTTGAGGGTGAAGGTGTACGAGGCAGAAGGGCGGTTTTCATGAGCATGCGTTCGCGTTTTGTAAGAGGGACCCCTTGCTGTGTCTTCTTCTTGATACTTTGCGACAACGAAACCTTGGTCGCGATTTGTGTCCGCTCCGGCAGCGGCAAAACTCGTACCTGCTCTTCGGCAATGACAGGTTCGTCGAACTCATAGTTGAACACAGGTTCCGGTGCTGGTATGGGTTCCTCTACAAGGTCTACGTTATCCAGACCTTGCTCCTCTAATTCTGCCAGATCGCTCTTGTGTTCCTCGACTACAGTACGACTTTTTTTGAGGACTTTTTCAAGATTTGTCGAGTCGGTAACTTCGGTTGAAGAGAACCCGCCCCACTTCAAAAAGGCATCTGAAATCAAAAATTGATCATTTTGCGAGTAGGGCTGACTTTGTGAGCGCTGTTCGGTTGCTTGATATTTGAAAACTGAGATAACGAGTGCGGGTTCAAGGTAGATTAGCACAAACCTGACAACTGGATTTTGACATCAATATATTTGGGTTTTTTCGGCTGTCCTGACTGAGCCTCATCCACCATTTGATCTGTTACGCTTTGCCATTCTTCAGCCTGTTCTGCTTTAATTGGGTCTGGAGGTGCGAGTAATCCTGCGAGATCATCTAAGCCGGGTCCGCCTGGTCGACGACGGTCGATATCCGGCGCGAGGACTTGTATGACTTCGTTGCCTTTGAAATTCTCCGGCTTGTCCAATTCAGCCCAAAAATACGGAAGGTAATTTGCGGGTGATTCCGAGTCCTTCATGGATACATCGGTGAATTTTTGTTTAGAGAAACCGAAGCTGTTAACGTACCCTCATGAGCCTGAATGACCTAATTTTGCCATATTTACGCTCTATGCCACGAAGTATGGCATATGCATCTGGCATGCTCTGTACTCCGTCCCATGGTCGAATAAAAAGTTGTCCAGAGGTTGAGGTTGGTGCAGAGTCAGGCGTTCGTTGGGGTCGTGGTAAATGCTGTCGTGGCGGAAATTTGGGAGTAGATGTGGACGGTAGCTCTGTGCCTGTTGACAACGCACGTAGTAGGTCGCGTCGACATGCAGGAGAGGCTGAGCTTCGTCCGGTAGCAAGCATTCTTGTTAAAGGAGAGCAAGGTGTAAAATCGGGAAGTCGCGCCCAGCAGTTGTCGATGGCCACATGGCAGAACCACTATCAACGACGCCGGTACTGTAATCACGACTCAACAACAACCCAATCGTCTAGATCTCTGCCACCATTAGCTTGTGCAAAAACAACATGGCAGATAATTATGGCCAAGTCGAGATCGCCGGAGAACAACTGTCTCGGAAGACTGCAAAGGAGCCAATACTTGGTCCTGGAGATGAGATGGGAGAAGGCGACACATCTCTAGTCTTGGATGTGTTACCACCAGGATTGGAAGCAGGTGCGATGGATAGGTTGAGGAAAGAAGTAAAATGGAATGTTATGATGCATCGAGGCACGCCTCACATCTATCTCACTCGATTATTGGCTCAGCTCTGTTCACAGGCGGGGAAGTTCCGAGGCTTGTTGCTGTGGAGGGTGAGATTGACGGAGACGGCAGGCGTGTTTCTTGCATTTTATATTGTTCAACTGACAGAACAAGAATTTGCAGTTATCCCATCTATCGTCATCCATCAGACTCCTCCCCGCCCCTTCTTCCCTTCTCCCCTACTGTTTCTCAGATTCGCGCTCGCGTCGAAAAAGTCCTGAATCATCCTGTCAACCATGTATTGATCCAATACTACCGCTCGGGGAAAGATTACATTTCAGAACATTCGGATAAGACAATTGACGTAGTTCGAGGATCCAAGATCGTCAACGTTAGTATAGGAGCTACTAGGACTATGACGTTGCGAACCAAGAAGGATAATAATCCAGGAGAGGGAGGAAGTAGAAGGACGCAGAAGATTCCACTGCCAAATAATTCGATGTTTGTCATGGGCCTCGAGACGAATGCCAAGTGGCTGCACTCCATACGCCACGATAATCGACCCTTCCATACAAAGTCGACAGAGGAGCAATATATGAATGGTGAAAGGATTAGCTTGACGTTCAGGAGGATTGGGACTTTTTTGTCCAAGGATGGAAAGAAGATGTGGGGACAAGGCGCGAGGGGAAAGACGAAAGAGGAAGCACAAGACGTCCTTGTTGGTGCCGAGCAAGAGGTAGAAAGCTTGATTGAGCGGTTTGGAAGAGAAAATCATCAAAGCGATTTTGACTGGGACGAAGCGTACGGCATGGGGTCCAATGTCCTACACTTTACCGAGACGAGCAGTGAAGTGAAGGTTTGACCATATATCCATGTATCCTCCTCGTTGTACTTTTACTTCTTTAACGCTTTTCCAAGGAAACTTAGTTTGCTCGACTTTCGTGTCGTCAACGTTCCTTCCCCTTTTACTGCGGCCTCTGGCATGTGGTCTTGATGGACATCAAGTGGCCACAATTGTCTAATGTGGCTCGATCCAATGCTATTGCGGCTACTGTGCTTTGTCTTGGCTACACTTGACTTGGGCTGATCTTTGTTCAAAGCCATCTTTATCATTCGTGGCTTGCAACCGTCTATAAAATGGTCGCTCTGGGGTGTTTTGTAGTTGTATCCTCAAGAAAGTCCCCTGGTTCAGGATATGGTTACTAACGTTGTAGGTCCAAGTCAATTTGTTACCAAAGCAGTGCGTTGACTTCACACCATAGAAATCTCTTTTGATAGCACCGGTTGCCACTGAGCGTCGCGATCTACCCATCGGTCTCATCGTCCCTTTCTTCAGTAATGGACTCCTCGATGAGTCTGATTCTGATGTCAAAGATGATCACTACGATGACAATGACGATGATATATTCACCATAAGTGCATTTGGAGATGTCTCCTTGTCCGAGGCATATACTATCGAACAATCAACTTCCGCGGAGTCATCATTTCGAAAACCTCGATTGAAAGTGTTGAGACCAAAATTCCATCGCGGGCGCGGAAGTTCAGGAAAGGAAATCGTAGGTGTTTTCCTATTGCGTCGTATTGCTGTATTGTTCTGATGGGGGGTCACCTCAGTTCTCTCACGAAGGATTTCTGAAATCCCTTCGCACTGTTACCTCCAGGCCCCCAAGCTCTCCGACATCGGATTTCCAGATCCTGTTCAATACTATGAGGTCCTCTCGTGATTTGCTCATGACGACTCATCCCTCCTTTGGGAAGTTTGGGGTGGCAGTCCCGCCGCAAGGGGAAAGCAAGAATGGGCCTGTATGATTTATTATGTGTGATCATCAGCATCAATGCTGCGCGATGCTCAGCGGTTCCAATGCTTCAGGAAATCCATGATATAATATGTATCGTATGCCATTAGAGGAACTATATGGATTTATGCTTTGATCACCCGTGACTGAACGTGAATGTTAACACGGCCGAGACCTCGAACACCCTTCGCTGCATATGGCGAACATTCGGCGGAGGATGCCTTACAACTTGTTAGTAAAGTTGCTGTATTTACTTCGAACGGACATTATTTACCACTGCCACTACCAATCACCACGACGACTTTCAGCATATCTTTTACGACGTCCAAAGCGGCAGCCTCATAGTGAGTTTCTTTGTCCTGCAACAGCCATGGTGGCCGGCTTTCGGTTCTATATTCTGCCCCTGCACGTTGCTTGAGTTTTGTCCAGTTGATTGACTCGTGTCCGCAGATTGCAACCTTGATAATCCCATTTGACATATTTTCTTTGTTTCGGTGGCATTTTTCCTCCAGCGCTTCCGAGGGCCTATGCGTCTTTTTCCTGCGTCCGCCATCTAGAGCCACTCTTCTGTCTTGGTTTGGCCCACATCTACTTCGTCCAACTATCCCATGCCTGACGCCGACGAATCGAATAATGAACGATTTGATGAACAGCGGGAGGTTCTCTCAACCGATTGGTGGAAGACGGTGTTTCACAATGTATCATGGTCGTATCCTCCCTTGCAAGGCAGTCCCGCTTGTCGCCCTTCCAAGAGAACAGCTCTGTTACGCATCTCGAGGGCAAATCGAGCTTTGAAGTCTCGCCTAACGAAGTATCTCAAACTCGATCACATTTCAGCGACAACGCCCGACGAGTTGAGCGGCGACCTTGTTGGCGTCAAAGCAGTTGAAGAAGTGTTAGAGCCCTATGAAGCTGGTGCAGGGTTCTCTATGCTGGACAGCATACTTGGAGCGATGCATATTGGTCGGATACCAGACGCAACCCCTTTGTCTAACCTCGAGATGGTTTCCAAGGCACACAGGCAACGGTGGGACCACGATGTTCAGACGTTAGGAGGAGGTATCCTTAGGCGTATGCCAGATGACGAGCCAGCTGTTGTCGATCTCACGCCTGAGGAAGGAGAGGAAATGCTCAAGAGTTTGTCGCAATTGTGGGATTTATGCCTGTCGGATGTCTCTATCATTGACCACATTCGTTCGGCCGACAACGATCTCACGGATTCAGAGTTATCAGCAGATTCGGATCCACCACCGAGGACGCCAAAGGCTGGGAAGTACAGTCTATCAACATTGTCTCCTCCGTCAATAAAGCCTCTGAGTGCCACCGCGTCTTCCTTCATCCCAAGTCCTGCAAGATTTAGTTCAATTGGTTCCTCATCATCCTCGTCAGCTTCCCCTTCACCGTCGCCACCTGTCCTTGACATCATCAATTTCCCTACTCTAAACCAAACGATACCTCCACCAGCCCGAAAAGATGACCAAGACGGGAAAAGTAAATGGCCTTCTAAGCGGTCAACTTCTCTGATGCCGTCGTTTCTAGCGGAATCTGGTGCACGTAAGTCAAAGACGCGACAGATGGTAGACAAAATGCGATCAGCTAGTGACGCTCGGAAACCAGACCCAGATTTCATTCTGATGGTAGACGAGCGGTCAGGGACGGAGACGGCTTACAAGACGAGCGGAGACGAAAACCATGGTCCTTGGAAGGCGAACAAGAAACGAACGCGTCGTGGTCGTGAATCAATATCGACCGTGTCAACCGATAATGCCAGCATTCGCTCATCATCTGTTGAAGAGTCTAGGAGCAAACCACAGTCACTGGGGTCTCTAGCTCCTTCGCGTTCGCAAGGGACACGTACATCTTCTAAACAATCTAAACGGACATCTAGCTTGAGCGTGACGTCTCCGATTGTAGTCCCTACGCCACCAACACCCACATTTTCGTCCCCAGCAGCTTCAGTCTCATCGTTCGGCGGCCCTGTTACACCCGGCTCATTTGCCATGCCATTCCCTCCACCACCACCGCCACCACCACACCATGCATTCATGCACATGAATGGACGAACTCCATCTTACCCACCCCCATTCCCGTATTCGTATTATCCGGGTATTCCAGGAGGCGGTATGATGCCACCCCCAACTACGTTTGTCAACTCGTACCAGGTACCCTATACCCCTTATAATCCCTACGGGAAGGGTGTTATAACTGGGACGAGTGGGATCAGGCACGCCTCTTGGTGAGGTTTCATAATTGACCGTGGGTAGCAATGGAACGACAATCTGAAATTTCGTCAACCCGTCGTTATGGTCGGTTCGATGTCGAACGATTCCTTCCCCGCATTGGTTGTAATACATCTAGTTCCTTTTCTTTTTCAATTCATACTCTCATGAATGAGCAGAAGCGCTCTTACCAATAGCCTAAAGTATATACAGGTAAATAACCAACCTCATTCACGTCATTCATCCCACTCCCTCATAGTCCTTCATCTCATCTGGTTTTTGTTGTTCCTATTAGTTATCGAGAGACACGGTGATTGTTGGTTTAACTTTCTCGTGAGAAATATTTCTTGGTTTTTTGTTTCTCATCTTTCCCCTCTCTTTCGCCGAGCATTGTTTATGACTAGCATCTTATTATGACATTACATTTCCTCGTGAGTTTGTTCAAAGAACTACACATAAGAACTTCCTAAAAGGGAACTGATGAGGTTGTGGGAAAATCGCGAAACTAGTCTGCTTTCCACTAAACGCTGGTGTACGTTGTTGGTCCATCATTCTATAATGCGGGTGTTTATCGCTGGAGCCGTATTACTCCCGCTCTTCCTTCCAGCAATCTTGGCTGTTAAGTCTGGAGACTTCAAAACGTGTTCTGAGTCTGCCTTTTGTCGACGTGGACGTGCGTTGGCTGCCAGAGGTGCTGAGAGTGGTGCAACTTGGAAGTCTCCTTACTCTATCGACTCGTCCTCAATTTCTATTGCCCCGGATCAAGCTTCGTTCACTGCGAGAGTCAAGTCCGAACTCTATCCTGACGTCAAGTTTGAACTAGACGTGAGGATTCATGATGACGGAGTTGTCAGGGTGCGTATGGACGAACGGGAGGGCTTGTTGAAAAGGTATGACGAGGCTGCAGGGTGGGCGTTGATAGAGGAACCGGAGGTTAGTGGTGGTATTCAGTGGACAACGGGGAAGAGAGAGGTGAAGGCTGTATATGGAGGGAAGAAAGAGCAAGTGGAGGTCCTTGTGGAATACGAGCCGTTAGTCATCAGAATGAAGAGGAATGGGAAGGAGCAAGTTGTGTTGAATGGGAGAGGACTGCTGCATATGGAACATTTTAGGAAGAAGGAAAACCAAAACGTTGAAGAGGCATTGGCTGAAGGTGATGGTGCGCAAAAGGTATTGCAGGTCGACCCGAGAGCTTGGTTTGAAGGCGACACCGAGGACGGGCTATGGGAGGAAACCTTCAGAACATGGACCGATTCGAAACCAAAGGGTAACTTTAATCTATTATGTGATTGTGGCATTTGCTCAAGAGCAGCTGCTAGGACCTGAATCTCTTTCTGTGGATATCACCTTTCCAAACCATGGTCATGTCTATGGGATCCCTCAGCACGCTACTAGTCTGGACTTGCCTACTACGACTGGAGACGACGCTTTCTTTTCAGACCCGTACCGTCTGCACAATGCAGACGTTTTCGAATATCTCGCCTCGTCTACGATGTCGCTTTATGGATCTATACCCCTTATGCATGCCCACTCTGCGGAATCCACCGTCGCGGTATTTGATGCCGTCGCTTCTGAGACTTGGATTGATCTCGCTCATCCAACCCCAAAATCTACTTCGACTCATTGGATCTCCGAATCCGGTATTTTGGACATATTCATCTTGCCTGGTCCGACTCCAGAAAAGGTTTTCGCTCAATATGCTAAACTAACTGGGACGGTGCAATTACCTGCTCACTGGTCTTTGGGATACCATCAGTGTAGGTGGAACTATATCAGCTCCGATGATGTACGAACTGTACAACAACGATTTGATGAAGAAGATATTCCCGTCGACACCTTCTGGTTGGATATCGAATATTCAGAAGAGCACAAATATATGATTTGGGACATGAAGAATTTCCCTGATCCTGTCGATATGGTAAATGATGTCGAAGCCCTAGCTCGCAAGGTAGGCCATGCATCTATCCCGTTTCCAACAATATTGAGCCTTGTGGGATTTCAAGATGGTTGTCATTGTAGACCCTCACTTGAAACGCACGGATGATTATCCGGTTTACAAGCAAGCGTCTGAGCTAGGCGTTCTTGTCAAAACCAAAGACAATACGGATTACGAGGGCTGGTGCTGGAGTGGCAGCAGTGCTTGGACCGACTTCTTCAATCCTTTGAGTTGGGATTGGTACAAGTCGTTATATAAATTCACTCCTCAAGGGGACAATTGGACGTGGACTGAAAGCACTGGTGCTGTTCATATCTGGAACGATATGAACGAGGTATGCAATTTCCATTTGTATTGCTGCCCAAGGAATAACTTGTGAATTATAGCCAGCTGTTTTCAACGGACCAGAAATTACAATGCCAAAAGACAGTGTTCACTATGGTGGTTGGGAGCACCGGGATATCCACAATATAAACGGAATGCTTCTAGTCAACATCACATCACAAGCTTTGATCGAAAGAGCCGACCCGCCAAAACGTCCATTCGTATTGACACGTTCTTTCTACTCTGGCACACAACGGTTTGGAGCGATGTGGACCGGGGATAACATGGGAACATGGGAACATATGACTGTCGGTGTCAAGATGGTTCTTGCCAACGCACTTGGTGGCATGTCTTTTGCTGGATGTCAGTACATTTATTCCTTATACAGTTGACATTTCTGTTCAATTTTGCATATAATAGCTGACGTAGGAGGTTTCTTTGGCAACCCCAATCCTGAGATGCTAGTCCGATGGTACCATGTTGGAGCGTTTGCGCCTTTCTTCCGAGCTCATGCGCATATTGATACAAAGAGGAGAGAGCCCTTCTTGTTGGATGAACCATACAAAAGTATCGTTCGGGATATTATCAGACTCAGGTATAGCATGTTACCCATCTGGTATACTGCTTTCCGAGAGTCCAGTGTAACTGGTATGCCTGTTGTGAGGTATGTAATATTCAATCGATTCTATAAATTATGCCAGTAACATAGTTCTCAAGGCCTAATTTCCTTGTGTTCCATCAAGATGAGGCTGGGTTCTCTCTCGATGATCAATTCTTCATCGGGAGTTCTGGACTACTCGTCAAACCGGTCACAGAGCAAGGTGTTACGGAAGCGACGGTTTATCTGTCTGAGGACCAGGTAAATCGATTCATGATCATTCAAGCCAGCCTTCTGAGCACAATTCACAGGTATACTACGACTATTTCACTGGTTACGCCTACCGAGGAACAGCTAAAGGCAAACAGATCACTGTACCGGCTCCGCTGGAAAGCGTTCCCCTTTTCATTCGCGGAGGATCTGTCATTCCTACCCGTGAACGCCCACGCCGATCGTCACCACTTATGAAGCATGATCCTTTCACCTTGAGAATTGCGCTTAGCCAAGCAGGAGCAGCTCGCGGAGAGCTCTACCTTGACGATGGCGATAGTTATGATCATCGCAATGGGGATATCGTATGGAGAGTGTTTAGCGCCGAGACCCAAAAGAAGATTCTCAAGATTTCAAGCAAAGACTTGGCGAGTCCCAACTTGAGCAGTGCTGTTGACGGCGTCGCTTTGGCCACGTATAACAGTGCAAATGGTTTTGCCAAGAGTATTGCTAGGGTTCGAGTTGAGAAGCTTGTAGTGCTGGGTCTGAAGAGCAAGCCAAAGAAGGTTACGTTGGATGGAGAAGCAGAGCTTGATTGGAGTTTCGAGGCTGGAATCGCTGCAAGTGACAAAAAGGAAGGAACGTCGAGCAGGTTGATAATAAAGGATCCTGGTGTCTACATTACCCGTGACTGGGTGATTCTAATCGAAGCGTAACTAAATGTCTGTCTGATTATACCACGCGCAATAACCTATTAAAAATTAGAATGGTGGCACACATTAGAACGAGCAACTAAGGTAGAATGGGCTACAACAATATTAGAAATGACAAGGCAAAGACAATAAATTTAGGTTTTTGGAAGGTCCTACAATTCTTGTCGGGAAGTAGATCGTTGATAACCAAGGACCGGGATGGGCCCTATGGCGGGTCTAGTTCCATAGCACATCTCCTGTACGAGAGCTCTCCAGCTTTCTTCCTGGAAAGTTTCACGCTCTTCTTTAACATATACCTGAATGGTGCCTGCGCCTGCTCGTTCCCGCTCCCACTGAATCTGCCTAGCATCCAGATCCCTTTCAAAGGAATTGACAACTTTAGAAGTCACTGCATCGAATGGGTTCAAGTGGCCTGCACGATGGCGGCCGAGGATGGAGGGTTTGGTGAATGAAATCGGGAGAACTCCAAAGAATGGAGCAGGAGCGGGGAAGGAAGGACGGATGACGGTACGGGTGGTGGTACAATGATGCGTTTCATACATGTCCAGATCGACCATTTCGTCGTGAATAGATACCTCACTGGAGTAACAGCTAGAGTCTGACGATTTGGACGAATGATTGAAAGATAGCTCGATGATGTCTGCACTGGAACTGGGCGATTCCACGAAAGTAAAGGAGTGTGGAGACGATGGGTCGGACGGGATTTCGTGCAGCCTGGACATGGCATCGTCGGAATGGACGGACGCGATTGAGGAGGTGGCAATTCGAAGCTTGGGCTATCGAACCGGATGAGAAAGATCATAGACAACAAAGCGGAACACTTACAAGCCTGCGCGACGAAATCGTACTCTGCGATGTAACAACTGGTTCTGTCGACACCGAATGATTGTCGAAATATGATCCGGGGATCACTGGAATATCTTCAGGCTGTAACTCAGGTTGAGGTGTAAGCGGTCCAGTCAAGTCTGACATTTGACTATCGAAAGAATGGCGGGTAGGATTCGTGTGCGTAGACTTGATCAAGGGTTAGGAGATGGGATTTCTATTGGTTAGACGCCTGACTCACCGAAGTCGATGGATCAGGAACTCTGTCCACAGGATCTGCCCGATCAGCGATACTCGGATCACGCTTGAAAGACGAAGAGGTAAGCAGTGAGTAAAAACGTAAACTCGTGGCGTCACGTACAAGGATGGATTGCATAGATATTTGTGTTAAGTTAGACCCAGTCGAGGACAGACACTTTTGCCTCCGTTGAGGAGATATATGACGTACAAGCTCTGCAGTATATGTGCCCGGCAGAACAAGACCACAGGAACCCCATTGTGGCCGCTCAGTATCGTGATCATGGCCCATAACAATGAACAGTTGCCAGAGCTTTGAAAGCCACTCGAACGTCAAGGCCAACAGACAAAGCAGGTGGAAGCCGGTGGTTCTGACAATGAGAGAGAACGCATATAAAAAATCGTCCATACGGATAGTCGTACTAACCCGTTCGCTACGTTCGACTTGATATTGCCAAAGCAACGATGCCTTCGCGTGTAGTGCGTATCTACCCGCGGGCGCCCGGTAACAGCAACACCTTGACGTTCATTTCATTCAGGAATCCGAACCGCAGCCGCATGTTTTGCCAGCTAAGACTACAAAACCGGCAGAATCATACAACCTGGAAGATGACATGGAATTTTATGACACCCAGGCTCGGATCCAGTACGTGCGCAAGGTTACTTTGCAAAGGGCAGTCGGAAGACTTGTCCCAGCGCCATCTGTAAGTCGCCATGCCGACTAGTATTACTAAAACCAACCTAACATGACTACAGTCCGCGGACGGCAGAAAAGATTGAGTGTAAATAAAACTCACTTGCGGTATGGTTATTTTACCTGTAAATCACGGGCTGGCTGTGTCATGCGCGTGAATTCATAATGGCGAAACGATTCGATGAAACCCGTATAGGATTGCTCTGAGATTGGCGCGTTTTGGATAGGTGGCGGGACCAAGTTCAGTAATGTACTGTATAATTATGAACAAGTTTCTGGTCGAATAAGGATCGGTTGATGGAGGGAACGCGCAGAGGAATGGAAGTGCAACAAGGCGACTCAAGTGAAATCTAGACTCTATAGAAACCATATTGTCAACTGGATGATTGATCGCCAAGGTGGCCGCCTCGAGGAGTTCAAGGGTGATTTAATGTTACATACATAGATGCACCGCAAGTTGAAGACGTGTGTGCCGTTTGTGGGCCGTAAAGTTCATTTCGCAGTTCGGTAAAAGAGCTCCCGGGGCTTCGTTAACGTTTTGTCTTCAAAAGCAACACCCTCAAAATTGTGTGTTGTGGGAGAAAAAAAAGTAGCGACGCCTCGTCTCGATCGAGGAACCTCCGGGTAACAGAGGTGAATGCCATATGAGCCCGGCACGCTATCCATTGCGCCACGTCGCTTACGATTGATTGCTGTTAATGAACTTCATTACTAGGACGGCTCCAGATGGCCTCTCTAACGGTAAATACTAATTTCAGTTCCTCATTCGTAGTCGTAGAATCCCTTTCCACTCTTTTTACCCAACCACCTAGCGTCAACCATTCTCTCAAGAAGAATTGAAGGGCGATATTTGGAATCACCTGTTCCTTGGTAGAGAGTCTGCTGTATGGCCAAGCAAGTATCGAGGCCAATACTGAGGTCGAGCAAAGACGAATATTTGCAACAAAAAGTAATTGTCAGCTACTCCACGGAAACAGAAACATGGGTGCTTACAAGTCGGCTATCGAGAAAGGAAGTCAGAAAGGATCTGAAACAGGTGACGTTCACGTTGGGAAAACACTGACCTAGTTGAAGAGGTCCCATGGGATGATTCATACCAAGTTTGAGGGTTTTATCGATGTCTTCTTTCGACGCAACACCCTATAATTCGACAACATCGTTAATTTTATGAGAATGATATGTATGAAGCCATGCAACCTTCTCGAGTGTCATAATTGCCTATGAATGTAATAGCGAACTTTAGGATGCATAACGTCTAGTAAATTTGCCTCAACCTCACCTCGTTTATGAAAGGCATAAGGACAGCGTTGGAGACGAACCCAGGCACATCCTTTGATGTGGTGACCTCTGTCCAGTGGTTAGAGAGACACGATGAAGGCACAATTTATTGGCACCTTTTCCACATGCCTCGGCAAAGGCTTTCGCCCGTTCTAGTGTTGATTGCGAAGTTTGAAGTGCAGAGATCAATTCAACAAGTTTCTTGAGAAAGCATAAGTATTGTTGTCCGTACATGCGGCATACACTTACCATGACGGGAACAGGGTTGAAGAAATGTAAACCTGGGACATCACAGTGTTCATGCTGAGAATGTGATAAGAGACGGTACATGGCCTACCGACAACGCGTTCAGCTAATTTCATACCTTCCTCAGAACTAGCAGCAACTTCCTGTGATATAGTAGCGGCGGCAATCTTAGTGATACTAATGGATGATGTATTCGACGCCATAATACAAGATGGGTTGACCGTCTGCGCCAAAGAACGAAATATAGATTGCTTTAGAGGTAACGACTCGGAAACAGCCTGGATAAAGCCTGTGAAATCGCACGCAATAGAAGGAGAAATGTATACGGACTTCCACAACCATATCAACGTCTCTAAAAACCTTGAAGCCGTCTTTGTCTGCATCGACAACAATGATTCGTTCCCGTGCTTCCTTTGCTTCCAATTCTTGGATCTTGCCTTTGGCTACGTCCTTCGCCAGCAAGTTGTCCATAAATTTGAGTGAACTAGAAACCTGGTCTTTAGATCTTCATAGAGTCAGTAAGCACGTTATAAAGACCGTTAATTCGAGACAGTCACTTGTCAAGAAGCAAAACGGGAACTTTGGCGTGAAGAGCAGATACATAAGCAATACCGAGGCCTGTGGCGGAGTAAGAATGCTACACAGAAGGGAGAGCAGGAGTAAGACCATTTACCCATCTGGCCTGCACCAAGAACTCCTAACGTGCGAATGCCGTGAGCAACAGACATCTTACAGTATCTTAGAAACTCTGAATGTCTTGAGGAGTGGATAGGAAAGGACGAAGACGGATGGAGTCCGGTTGAAAGCCTCCGGAGTCCCGGTGACCTACTAGAGTCCTGACGTTCTCACGGCTGCTAATCTTCCTTGCTGGCGATGTTGCCCCCTTCGTTTACGAGCTTATACAGACTGTTCTTGAGGACCTCTTCGGCGGCTGTATTGCACCACCCTGCTGCAAGGATCGCCTTGCGCAAGTCGTGGAGGCCAATTTTCGAAGGCGCAGTCTTGGTCATCCGAAAACTACAAAATGCTCCGACGTTGAATACGTCGGAACAAGAAGCCATGGAAGGGTGGCTCATCAAATGGGAAGGACGAAGTATGTTGCAAATAACACATTATTTCGAACCTGACGATCGCCGCAGTGGATAACACGCTTTCACTATTATACACTTCTGCTTCTTCTCGAGGGCTCCCTCACGATTTGACTCGCAACTTGGCTTCTCTTCAACGTCGCCACATTGCTTGGTCAAAGTCCAAGTACAACCGCCCGGCATCAGCGTGGGATCCAAAATTACCGCCTTCCAAGTACAAGGTCAAGACAAAGCCTAGAGTCACAATTACGAACAACGAAGACAGTATCAAAGTGGAGGAAAAAGCATGGAACGCTCTAGGCGAAGTTGTTAGAATGGCAGAAGGGAGAGATTTGTTGATGCTGGGTCGAGTCAACTGGAAGAACAAACAACGAAGTCGATGGAAGGATTAGTACGTCGAGCTAATCGCCACCTGTTTGTTTTCGCCTCCTCGCTGAAAGTTCTTTGTTGTAGGTTTGCTTTGTATTCAACCTTACCGAATAGTATGCAAAGCAAAGAGGCATTGTCTGCACCCACATCCAACAAAGCCTTCAAAGCCACACTACTTCCCATTTCATATAAGGGTACGCCCACCTCTATGTGTTGTATTCTGTTCCATCAATTCCCTTCTGCAAACTCGGTCCTCCCATTATGATCTATCTCACCTCTATGTTTGGCCATCGTGAGGATACCGTAGTTGGCCCTCGATCGCCTAATGGAACCTTCCACGAAACAAAACAGAGTGTCAGCTATGACCTAGACGATCAGAATGCCAGGTTATTTGTCGACTCGGTATGCGTACACTGTTCGTTTCCCTCATTGCAGGCTCTAACTCCCCCCTTTTTATCTGGAGCCTGACAACGGTGATTCATTTCAACCAAGATACTCAGGCGGAACGACATTGTTCCGTCAATCGAGACTCCCACGCAGCCACGATGAAGACAAGACTTCCATAAGCTACGACGCTGATATTGAATCCATACACGCATTAAGCGATTCAGAGTTTGATGATTCGCGGTCCGTCTGTGACTGCGAATACGCGGAGACGTTGGACCAGCTCTTAGAACAAGAGTTCGTTCGCGCGACCGGTCGGACATTTTCGCGGGAAAGTGAAATGGATCGGTTGCAGGATATAGACATTCCGCTCTATGGAAATCCTCTCCTTGCGTTATTGAGCAAGGCTGCAGAATACGCGACCGAAGACATCACATATACCAGCGATGATCATGCGTTCTCTTCTGAAAACGTGTTGTACGAGTCTTTCGTGGATGTACGTCCTCTCCTCGTTATTTACTTCAACTCATGTTGACTTACTTTACTTACAGATAAACAACGATCAGGACGAAGATGCAGATATCGAAGGGCCCCTCATTAGCACATTCATACCGCAGTCACCCCAGCACGATTTTAACAAGCGGTCCCGCGTCTCTCGTAAACATATCTTATCTCCTCTTTCCTTGGCGGCTTTCAGAGCATTCTGTCGCAGAATTTTCTAGAGGACAGACTAAAGCTTCAATCGTACCCCTTGGGATGGAATCACCCTCTCATCACGGATTCAAACTCCCGTATGACGAGTCAGCAAATATGTATTTTCGTTATGCGCCTCAATTTTCATATGTATGGTTAGTAATATGCAACGAAGTTCTCTCAATCTGCAACGGTCCACCATTACACAGAATAGCTTACAACTTTCGTCCGAATCATGTTTTCAGTGATGCATAGAAACTCCAATGCATTGCAGTATTTATTTAATCGAGGATCAAAGGTATGACAAGGATAAAAAAGCTTCAACGTCACCATTTCTGGCCTGGGTGGAATTGGATAACACTCGCGGACTGTTGCACACACTTTGGAAGGCCTCAGAGTAGTACTGTAAGACTAAAGATGGGGAAATGTACAAGCCTGATGTCTATAGAGGGAAACTTACCTGAGCCAGGCGGCTGCTACTACTATCCGGACCTGAACTATTGATCAGCGAGCGGCACTTGAGTTGAGAGACCGTGGCCCGGAGTCAGTCGATGTATGGGGAGGGACTTGAACTGAGACAATTAGTGAGATAGGCAATGTTACAGATACATCCGGGTCGATAGCCTGTGATGCAGTAAATTCCGGTCCAACTTTGTCAAGAAATATGCAAGGGTAGCGTCAAATGACTCGAATACATACCAAAATTACGCCGTTACTGCCCTTAACCTTGTTTCTCGGCCTTGACCCAGGATCATTGCTGCGAGGTCTCTTTCCAACCACCTCGTCTTCGTCTTCGTCCTCATCCTTGACAACGAAATATTTGTTTTTGTGAGACCGGTACCCGGACGGATAGGTTTGTGTGGCGAGATATTCTGCTTTCCAGGAGTTGGTACAATAACGAAGCTCGGGCACCTCCAGGGCCATCTGATCGATGAAAAACTTGTGTATCGAAAGCACGGCTGAGCCCCACGATCTTGGAGCCAGGCCTTGTTGCCCTAGCTCATGCCAAATGTATTGTCCCCGCTGCCGAATGTATGACACGCGCAATTTGCTCACAACCTGTCCGTTCTCGTCTTCAATCAAAGGTAGTGAGTGGTATTTTTTGTCAATTGATAAGCCGGCCTGAGTCTTTTATAGTTTTGCCACGTCGATTGGTGACATAGGAATTTTTGTAGAGGGGGCGTTCGGGAGTAATATAAGGCCGCCATTCCAGGGTATGTATGTGAAGGAAGGCCAAGCTGAAGTGCGTTTGCCGGCATTATCGATGGTGGCAGCTCGACGCCACCTGGTGTAAGTTTAGCCAGCATTTCACAAATTGATAAGCCGGCCTGAGTCTTTTGATAGGTTTGCCACGTCGATTGGTGTCAAAATTGGACATTCGGAAAGTCCTCTTCCTTGCATGGGATTGTTTGTAGAGGGGGCGTTTGGGAGTGATATAAGGCCGCCATTCCGGGGTATGTATGTGAAGGAAGGCCAAGCTGAAGTGCGTTTGTCGGCATTATCGATGGTGTAAGCTTGTTAGCCAGCATTTCATAAGCCATTCTATATGCCGACAAACAGTTGAGCATATTTAGATCTAACAATAATACTAGACACGTACTCCATTGCTGAAATCTTCGCACTTAAAATCAACACTTGTTCTCTTGATCCCTGGCAGCAGGTTTTGTTGTCACAAGGACCTTCAAGTTCGTGGGATCCTTCGGAACAACAGTCATAGTTGGAACTGCTACCATTGCTGGCTCGGCTTCTGTTGGGATATCCGCATGTGGGGCCATGGTCAGGCCTGCAGGCGCCACGTGTGCTGGCAATCGTACGCTCAGAGGACTCAGACCAGGTGTATGTGTTGCAGCAACTTGAAGGTCATCGAGGGCTTGAATTGTATGCAACGAAAAGGGTTTAGCAGCCATATCTTGCCTTAGATGTCGTCTAAATGTGGAGTATGACACCCCCTTTCCCGGGCCAGAAGGCCCACCACAACGCGAGGTGCAGAGACAAAGTAACGGACCACGGCTGTTGTGACGGCTTTGCCTGAGATGCAATGAGACTGCACGAAGTTGATGTAGGGATAAGACTTATCTTATCCAGCGTGTATAGTGGTTTGTATGGCAGGTCAAACAAAGGAAATGCCACGAAACTATGAATCGACACCAGGGAATTTGCTCGCTCGAGTGTTCCAATTATTTAAATTGCGCCTACATATATTTTTTGTAGTGCAGAGTAGATATCCCTACACGTAATTCCCACGAACCCTACGCGTAAATCATGATATCTCCAGTAAATAGATACAACCTACCGGTCATGGATTCGAACGTACTCCTTGAGGCTTGAGTGAAGACTTTTGTGTTGCAAGTCTTCGAGGCTTCATGACTCAGATCGAAGTATTCTTTTTCTTCCGTCCTGACCGCATCATGTGTCTGCATCCAATGGGGTCCTTCCATGTAGCGCGCAGGCCCATGACCACTGCAAGACCTGTCTGATATGAATCTACTGTCCTCCACTTCGGCGCTGCCCTTCCCCTCCACCCCCTACAGAATCATCCCCAGATTCGCTTCCCAAGTATCTCCGAAACTTCCTCCCCGTGGTGCATTACCAGGCGCTGAGGCTGAAGTTTCCATCAGCTGAATCGAGGAAACGTGAGCAGCCCATTTATCCATGGAGAATGAGAGACTCAAGAAGACAACATTTCAATTTTTGAAACTTGTATTGAACAGCATGACGGCCAATGTTGACTACCACTCATCTGGTTTCTTCGCCAATTCCAAATGTGTCGATGCTAGGAACAGTATTTTCACCGACAATAGCAGGGTCACATATACACACCCCTCGTCGAGGACTGCAGAGATTCTAGCTACGTTGCAGCCTGCAGATCGCAAAGGATACTACATTCCACGTTGCATGGATGGGACCCGAGAGTCCATATTCAGAGAGATTGACGAATGGCTTGACAACTACGACTTACCCAATATCCTCTGGCTTTGTGGTAGTCCCGGAGCTGGAAAATCAACGGTCGCCTCCAGTATGGTATCCAAGCTCATGGAGCGTAGCCGTCTGGGTTCGAGATTTTTCTTTCAGAGGGGCCACGACACACTTGGCGATCCTTCCGCTTTATGGCGTACGGTGGCATACGACTTGGCCCAACGTGACACAACTTTTGCTGGCATTGTGGTCGAAGCATTGAAGGGAGGAAAGATCGATATCCAATGGCCAGATATCCATTTGCACTTTAAATACCTGATCCTGGAACCGTTGATGAAGACCTATGCCTCTTCCACACCTCCCGTCATTGTCATCGATGCACTTGACGAATGTGATTACGATAGCTTGCAGACAGTACAACGCAACGCGCTCCTGGATACTTTCGTCCGGTGGTCTTCTCTTCCAGGATCATTCAAGCTCATAGTTACTGGCCGCGATGATCGGGTGACCGCATCGTTCCGCGACGTTTGTAAACACACTGTACTACCAACCGGAAGCCACGTCGACATAGAGACGAACAATGATATCCGACTTTTTTTTCAGAATCGGTTTGCTGAGACTCCTGGCTCGACGTTTCCTAAATGGCCGGGGGACCAAATCCTCGATGACCTGACTACACGTGCCGCAGGTCTTTTCGTATGGGCGGAAACAATGATGGAGGTTCTGAAACAAGGCTTACCGAAGGACCAGTTATACCTCATCCTCGACGGATATCTAGGAGTAGGAGACAATCTCTCCAGCTTATATAGCCAGATTCTGAACACCTCATTCCGAGGCACCACGGGTCGTACTCTCGAAGTGGTAAAGCTCATGATTTCCGCAATCATTCTTGCTCAAGTTCCATTCCTTCGTGACGATTTCCATCTTTTCGTGTCAGAGGATGAGTCGTCGGTGAAGTTTGTCCTCGACAAGCTATCATCCGTGATCTTTACTGGAAAGCAAGACAACTATCTTCGTATCGGGCATCTGTCCTTCAGCGAATTCATGTGCGACCCCGACCGATGTCCAAAGGCTTTCGTCATAGATCTGGACAGGGCGAGACTTCATATGGCAATGACGTGCTTCCAACGAATGAAGGAAGGGTTGAAGTTCAACATATGTGACCTAAAGACGTCGTATCTTCGCAATGATGTGGTGGAGAATTTATCAGAACTAATAAAGCAGAATATACCTAACTCGTTATCTTACTCGTGTCATTTCTGGG
Source organism: Sarcodon aspratus (assembly GCA_003313825.1). Taxonomy (NCBI): domain Eukaryota; kingdom Fungi; phylum Basidiomycota; class Agaricomycetes; order Thelephorales; family Thelephoraceae; genus Sarcodon; species Sarcodon aspratus. Next base: position 94,695 of record QLOR01000658.1, read on the forward strand.
GGGCTCACCTCAGAGATACAGCGAGCGCTCAGGAGGGCCACAACTCTCTTTTGGAAGAGGTTAGGGAATTCTTCCACCACCGCCTTCTATTTTGGCTAGAAGTGATGAGTCTAGTCAAGAAAGTTCTAGAAGCGAACGTGGTGGTATTGACTGCGGTCCCGTGGATTGAAGTAAGCAATCTCAAATCATGACTGATTCTTGGTCCTAAAAGGTTGTTGTAGAAGTTAGACATACATTTGTCCGCCTTCGCTACAGATGCAAGCCGATTCATCCTAAATTTCGTGACTCCTATCCAAGAAAGTGTTCCACACATCTACTTATCTGCACTACCATTTTCGCCTTCCGGATCATTAATCGCGCAACATTACGAAAAGCTATTTCCAAACACCCTTTCCGTTGTTTTCGGACGTGATCGGAACTGGTCTCCCATAATCAATGTTTTTAAAGGTCACACACATTGGATCAAGTCTGTCGAGTTCTCGAGAGATGGCAAGTGGATCGTCTCGGGGTCGGAAGACTGGACCGTTCGCGTTTGGGATGTTAAGACAGGTCAACCTGCTGCAGGTCCTTTTGAAGGCCACACAAGTTGTGTTACTTCCGTTGCCTTCTCTCCTAACAGCAAGCAGGTCGTATCAGGTTCCATCGACGGCACGGTTCGCATTTGGGATGCCAAGACAGGTCAAGTTGCTGCAGGTCCCTTTGAAGACCACACGGGTCACGTCTATTCCGTCGCGTTCTCCCCAAATGGTAGTCTAGTCGTCTCTGGGTCAGAAGATTGCATCATTCGTATCTGGGATGTCCGAAAGGGCCTGTCCGTTAATGGTTCCTTAATAGGTCACACAGGTCGTGTCAAATCTGTTACATTCTCAGCAGACGGTACGCGGATCGCTTCAGGATCTGGTGATACGACCATTTGTATTTGGGACGTCAAGACGGGCCAGGTCGTTGCGGGACCTTCTGAAGGCCATACAGATGAAATCAACTCTGTTGCGTTCTCACCAGATGGAAGATACGTCGTGTCGGGATCAAGTGATCACACGGTTCGCATTTGGGATGCAGAGGCTTGTCGTGTAGCAGGAGGTCCATTTAACCACCACAAGGATCAAGTTACTTCTGTTGCGTTCTCGTCAGACAGCAGGAGGATCGTTTCGGGATCTCGGGATACGACATTTCTTATTTGGGATGTCGAGACAGGTGAAGTTATGGCAGGCCCCTTTGAAAGTCATACAGATCGCGTCAATTCCGTTTCATTCTCTCCGAATGGCCACCTAGTCGTCTCAGGATCAGACGAAGACACCATTTGCATTTGGAATGTTGAATCTAGCCAAGGGACTTCATGTTCATCCAAAGCCTACATAGGTCTTGTCACATCTATTGCCTGCTCGCCGGACGGCAAACAGGTCGTCTCAGGGATCGACAACACCGTTTACACTTGGGATATCGAGTCTAGTAAAATCGTTATAGGTCCCTTGAAAGGCCACACAGCTCGGGTCAGATCTGTAACATTCTCAGAGGATGGCAAGCAGGTCGTCTCAGAGTCGGATGACGAGACCATCCTCGTCTGGGACAGCCAGACGGGTCAGCAATTTTCAGGTCCATTCAATGCCAAGTGTATCGCCCCAAGATGTCCCACATTTAATCGCTACACTCGGATATTCCCACAAGATAGCGAGTGGATGGAGGATCGTCGTATAGCTGCAGATCAACTCAGGTGTCACATCTATGGAATGACTTGCTTTGCGCTCTCGTCAGACAACAACAAGATGGTCTCGGCCTCTTTGGATAAGACAGTTCGCATTTGGAATGTCGGGGAAGGTGTTACATCTGCAGCAGCTTCTTTTGAAGGCCATACATCTTGTGTCAATTCTGTCGCATTCTCACCGAATGGTAGTCTAGTCGCCTCGGGATCAGACGACATGAAAATTCGTATTTGGAATGTCGATACTGGTCGAGAAGCTGTACATCCTTTCCGAGGCCATACAGACAGAGTCTCTTCCGTCGCCTTCTTGCCAGATGGCAAACGAGTCGTCTCAGGGTCGTACGATGGAACGATTCGCATTTGGAACATCGAGATTTGCCAGACCGCACATGTGAGGACCACACCTACCGATAATACCTGTACCTCTTTGTTCCAAGTTGGTGATCCTGATCAGAACTATATTAGAACGGGATGGTTATTGGGGTCACGAGAGGATCAGGGACAAGGAATTGCAAATTCAAGGTTTGAATACAGGAACAGACCAATCATTTTCTGGGCTCCAGAGACCAATAGGCAAGTTTGGGGCTGTCTTGAAACACTGGCTGTTCTCGGTGTACCACGCGTCATTAAGCTGGATCTGAGTCGCTTTGTTTATGGCGAATCTTGGACAAGATGTTATTCCCTCTCCAAACTTTCTTCTTCCGCTTCATCTTCATACGGTGATTCAAGTTGATGGTTTACCATGTCTATACGTTCTTCTGATGAAACCTCAGGACATCCTCAGCCGCTGTAGGGTTGCATTTTTACTTGTATCCTTTGTAGTGGTCTATTATATTATACTGTAGGAGACCGGACTAGACTGCGTTTCTGTACTAGTAGATGGTTACATCCGCATTTAAAGTTGTATTACTATTCGTTGAATATATCTACCATAGAAATGAACAGATCGGAGTGAAGGTGGAATAACCATGCATGGGCTTCGTTTGTTCAGTTCATATCACGACTACAGGTTGAGAATTTTCTTCATTTAGAATATATGTGGGACTCTGTAGGATGCGGTTCAATTTCGGTGCTGAATCGACGGCGTTCCAGCTGAGCTAACGAGCCCGGATGTATTCCAGTTTGAGTGTGGAGAGTTGGAGTAAGTCATAAAGGAAAGGGGGCCAGGTTGAATCCGGTGATGGCTTTACTGAGTAAAAGTACGATGACGCTCACTGCGGCCAGTGCCCTCGTGGATAAATGGAGATATGTGGAGCGCAGAGAGTGCAACATTCGGTCAAAGATGGGCCAAATAGTTCGCCAGACCACAGATAAAGTTGGTAACCAACAGTGGTTCAGATTTAAGTTTTGGCAACTTGGCAAGCTTCAAGCTTTAGTCTTTGACTGCAAGTTCGCGTCAATAAGCAAAAGATGATAGCGGAAGGTTTTTGTTGGAATTAACTGACTTTAGTCACGAATCTTGACGCTGGCCGCCCTTTCCCGTACACATCATGGGTATGTATCTGGCGTGGGCGTGCAAACCGGTCCTCTCATTTACTTAGAGGGCCAGATTTTGAAAACGTCACGGTCATGATATCTGATTACGTAAAAGTAAACCGCGACGCGTTGAATTCAATTTTACTTCCACCCTCAGGCTTGTGCTCTCGATAGCCACTTCTATGCGCGTTCAACATCCCAGAATTTTTCTTCGCTCCCTTTGATGGCTTCTATCGAATGTACGCCTCAGATGGCAAGCCACAATCATAGGCTTCTCTACAGAGGTGCCCTTGAGCTTCCAGATTCTTACATGGTGCTCGACGGCCTCAGCTTCACGCTTTCTCTCGGCGCAAAAGACGGTCGTCCTAAATCCAGCCCTAGCATGGATCTTCTCCAAAACCCTCTCGCGTTGGCATTGGAAAGTATGCGAGGTAGACCTTCTCTGCAGTTTCTCGGAACTACTAGAGTTGAGGATGTCTTTGTGGATTCTTCCTGCCATGCTAACGTGTCCGTGAAAGTTCATCTCCTCTTTTATCCCTTCTTTAATGGAGACGTGCACAGGTTTATTCACCCCGACTCGATGCTGACACGGACGTGCTTTCAGAACATGTTTTGTCTTTCTTTGATTATGTCTGCGGATGGAAGAACTGAGTATGGCATTCGGGTAGGTCTTGGAGACCAAGGTTATGCTCGATCTTGCTTTTAGAAGTCCTTCGTTTCTGAGTTTGATTCAGATGCTCCTGGATCTTCTGAGATTCTCATTTACGGCCAGTCGTCCTCCGACCTCTCCTCTTCTGAGTCACGGAATCCATCGTGCGACCTTCAAATACTTGCAACTCGCATCGTTCCTGCACCTCCGCCGTCAATTCGGCTTCCTCGTCCTGATGACCCGACTCCTCGGCAGCCGCCTCTTGTCGTATTTGGTGAGAAACGGGGTCGAGTGAAGAAAAAAGATCAAGAAGACACTGTGAAGCTCGCTAAAGATGTTATGCGGAATATGCCAAAGGCTGGAGCAATATCTACGAAAGGTCCCCGCGTAGCTGGCAGTAAAAGTTCATTCAAAGTTCCTGAGGTCCCGCAAAGGTCTGGAGACGTCGGAGACGTGTTTGAATCCAATGGTACATCGAAATCCAAGTCCAGAATAGAAGAGACAGATGGAAATCCTGAAGATCTGGACAAAAGAAACAGAGCTGTGATTATCTTGCGCTATCTGTTCTACCAGCTGTTCATTTGATTGGATCTACAGGAAGTCAAGAAAACGGCCGTTCGCTTTCTGGCAAAGTACGGAGTCAACAAAGAACATCAGAGCTGGAAGGATTTATTTGGATTTGTGTATCGAGGTGCCTCCTTCGCATTGGTATGTCCATCATTTTTGTTCGCTTTCCATATGGCGCCATTAATTACATCATGTAGCGGCTGCATATGAATTCCAAATTCCTGGATTCCCATATTATAGATGAATTTGTGGAAATGCATGTTCGGTTATACCTCAGGGGAGATGGTATCCTCGTTAAGTAAGCCTAGAAGCTGCTTGCTGCGACGCTGTGAACTCATTCTAGTTATCCATAAAAGGCCTCAGTGACCTGTGATGGGCGCATTGCTTCTTCAAGGGGTTTATTTCTGCGCTCCGGCGCAAATCATGTGCGGAATTTGAAACCTCAGGGTCATGTCAAGTCACGGAACAGACCTTTACTGAATCATCAATCAGCGACGTTACTGCGGAAGTCGTCATACTAGCAAGTCGGGTTGCAAGGACAGGGAGTCGACTTGAACGCACTCCCACACTTCAATGCGAATCTCCGGAAACGGCAGCCTGGGTGTATTTCGTCATGCTCGAGATGATCGTGATGGCGAATCTTTTGTTGTAATTTGTTCTGTTTCACCGTTGGTGATCATTATATTCCCTATTAACTTTGATACCCCTGAAAGGATGAATGAAAATGCACCGCCCCCCCATCCGGTATATTTACTCATCACGGCTGTGTTGAATTTAGATATCGAGTCAGAGATATTGCCGCGGAGCAGAGAATGGCACAGGTTCATTGTTCATAGATCCTGTACATTGTGCAGTGTTGGTCATACACGAGCGGTGAGATCTTGAGACCTCGGACTATGCACGAGAATCGGAGAGACCGAATCCATTGTTCGTGATGAGATTGGTGATGCAGAAGCAATCACGGCTGAGCGCAAAATCAAAACTACTTATGGTTACGGGAGACTGTATCCAAAGTGTTCAAGCCAAGTAGTAGAAGGAATTTGCGACCACTGCGGCCAGTACTACCTCGACGTTGCCCTGATAAGGAAAGACTGCCAGATGGCCCAAAGCGAGTCAGATTGGGTCATACTACGCATTTATTGACGCGCGCGATCACGAACCTCTACCTGAGACAGATCCAAGGTGAGTTGAGATGGTCAGCGCCAGTCATCTGCAGTGCATGCGGAAATATCATCATCAGCGACCAGATGCATCGCTCGCATTTATACGATTAAAAGCCCCCCCTGTATGCGGGTTTCTGTACTTCACTAATCCCTAGACTAGCATGTGCGACTACGATGCTATCATGAATAAACTCTCTGCGCCATCGGCCTGGTCAGAGAGCAACGAACGAGTTGTGTTCTTTCCCGCACTCACCATTGCGTTTTCTAACTGATATCCATCCAAGATATTGCTGGAACCCTACTCCTACATAACGTCGACCCCGGGCAAGGAGATCCGTCAGCAGTTGACGGATGCTTTCAATTTCTGGCTGAACGTCCCTCAAGATAAACTTCAAGTCATCAACCGGATCGTCAGCATGCTGCACAGCTCGAGTCTCCTGTGCGCCTATATATTAGTCATAAAAGTTGATCAATATGTAACCCAGGTTTTCGCTTTTGAACAGAATAGATGACATTGAAGACGACTCTCAATTGCGACGGGGTGTTCCAGGTGTGTCGTTCGTTGGTCTACATACTCATTTTTGGTGATCTAATAGATCTGGGGATCCAGTTGCGCACAAGATATTCGGCATTCCGCAGGTTATCAACTCTGCGAACTACGTTTACTTCTTGGCCTATCGTGAACTGTTTGCTTTGAAGCCAGGTATTTGCACAGATTTTTTATTTCCGTTTCGGGGTTCTCAAGTCTTCGTTTCGTAGAAAAACATTTAGCTGAGAGCGATTTGCACCGAATTGTCACCAGTGATTTTATTATCGCGTTGTTTTTAAGTGGCAGCGTCTGACATGGGGTTGATTTTACTTAGACGAGTTATTATCTCTTCATCGAGGTCAAGGACTCGAGTTGTTCTGGCGTGATTCCCTTCAATGCCCTACCGAAGAAGAGTACATCTCTATGGTCAATGACAGTCGGTGTCGTTTTTTCTATTGTTTCACATATGCGTGCTGATTTATTGTCTTCTCAGAAACGGGCGGATTATTCAGGATTGGCATCAAACTCATGATGGCGTGTGCCACGACTTGTCTTGACGTGTGCTTACATCTCCAGCTTACTTTACCTGGTAACACTCTTACTGAAAACATATTGGTTTTAGTGATTACATTCCCCTCGTGAGCCTTCTCGGGGTGTATTTCCAGATCAGGGATGATTATATGAATCTGCAAAGTGTTCAGGTAAGCTTTGCCTTTTGTTTTCGTTCTGTAGATGTGCTAAATGACGCTTGCTTGTAGTATACGAACAACAAAGGCTTCGCAGAAGATCTCACTGAGGGTAAATTCTCATTTCCGATAGTCCATGGTGTTCGTTCGGACCCGACGGACCGACAGATTCTTAGTAGGTTGTATTCGTTAGCCTCGGAGATACGTTGAGCTGAGCGGATCCCTTGTAGATATCTTGCAGAAACGACCTACTACGCCGACTTTGAAGCGGCACACCATCTCTTACCTACAGAACCAGACTAATTCATTCGAGTACACTTTTCGGGCTATGAAGATATTCGAGGAGAGGATTCTATCAGAGATAGCGCGGCTGGGTGGCAATCCGAAACTGGAGGTCTTTGTGGAAGCAATGAGCGTTGAAGCTCCAACTTCTTCTCACTAATTATTGGATAGAGTATGTGCGTATTTATATATATTCCTACATCTGAATTGTTGTGCGGCGAAAGAGGTTATCACAGTATTGATATTAGATTTTGTATTGCGCGTTCTGCATTAACCTATAATACCATTCTCCTTCAATTTTTTAAACTCCTCTATCGGAAGCCCCAGGTCTTTGAGCAGCACTTCTTCCGTATGCTGACCTAGCTCAGGTCCTGCCCATCTCGTATCCACGTTGGAACTATCCAGAAGTGGGAACACACGAGGGAGTTTGATCTTCCAGCCTTCGCCTCCTTCTTTGTCAACTGTCACTTCCTCTATCATCCCACGCGCTATCGTGTGTTCGGACTCCATGATTTCCTTCACGTTCAGTACCCTTCCAGCAGGTATGTCTGCTTCTCGCATGATCTTCTCAACTTCTTCAGCTGTCCGGGTCTTTGTCCATTCGGAGATGGCCGTTTCAATCTCGTCTTGACGAGCTACGCGGTGGTGATTATGGAGATAATCAGGGCCCATAAGGTCTGGTCGACCTATGGCTGTCATCATACGATTATATATCGAATCGTTATTTGCGCCGATAATGATAAAAGAGGGGATCGTAGGGGTCGTAGGAGACGGCAGGCACGGGTATGCGTTTGTTGGGACGATGCCGGTTACTGAAGAGCCTGACGGACCGCGGATCTGGTATACATAGCGCTGAATCAATGGACGGACGGTGTGAATGTTACAAGGCTGGATTTACCGTTCCTTTCCGGTCGTATTCTGGGATTATGCCTTCCATCATGTTTAGCATGCTCTCGAATATACTCACGTCAACGGTTTGTCCTCTACTCTTTCCTTTGGCGGTTTGGTTCTGTCGGCTCAGGAGGGCTAGGACCTGTCGAGAAGAAGATAAGACATTTTGAGATGGAAGGATTAGAGCGAGAGAACTCGCCGTTCCGAAAGCTGCATGTAGACCAGTTATTGAATCTGCTAGACTCATGTTGGGTCGTACAGGCGGGCCAGCCAATCGACCGGTCTCTGGGTCTGGGTAGCCGTTGATGTATCTGAATCCGGACTCGGCTTCACAGACGGATGCGTAGCCTGGACGTGTAGACCAAGGCCCCGTTTGTCCGTATCCACTTATGCGGGTGAATATCAGGGATGGGTTCAGTGGATGTAGATCGGACGGTCCGAGTCCCCATTTTTCCAAAGCTGACGATACGTGAGAAAGTCATAAGGGGTTTGTAGAGGCCCTATACTCACTGCCAGGTTTGAAGTTCTCTAGAATGACATCGCTTTTGACGGCCATTTTCTTCACGAGACTGCCAAGAAGATCAGGACGAGTCCGCTAATCAATCATCGAGCCTTGTAGAACAGTGTTTCAGAACTCACTTTCGCCCCTCCTGTTTTCTGAGATCTATAGTGACGCTCTTCTTATTCCTGCCGATACTTCTCCACCAAGGACTAGTCCCGTCCACATCAAGCTCCCGCCATACGCGAAGAGGATCACCAACTTTTGGTGGTTCGACCTTGATGACTTCAGCACCATAATGCCTGCCGCATCCAAATAAAAAACCGCAGCGCGTTTTAGTTGTGGGGGAGAATTATGAGGCGATTTGGCGCACCCAAGGAGTTGTCCTGCAAAAGGGCCTGCGATGACTTGGCCGAGCTCTAGCACGCGAACGCCAGATAGTGGTAAATCTCCTGCGTTTGCAGGCGCCGGTGGGGTCGTCGTTCTGTTTGGTCATATCGAATAAGACGATTCATCTGAGATGAAGGTAGAGTTTACTATCTAAGGAGCAGCGCACGCACACGTTTCGTCGAAAGTTTCGGCAAGATCGTCTCAAGGTTCGACCAAGAGTTGTAGAAAACGATGCAAGGTACATGTTGGTTAGTTGGCAGGGGTAGTTAACTCGGATTTACTCAGACTTTCGCATTCGCAGGTAAATCATGCAATGTCCTTCTCATCTTAGTAGACAAGCGCCGCTCAGTAGCGGCGGGTTCGGCACGCGGGAACTTTTCGGGCTTATCTGAGAGCTCAGTCTCAAAGCCTTCGCCTCCCAAACGGTCGCGAGCATCATAAATTTTCCAATCCATGCATATTATAGGAATGCATCGCTGCCATCGGACCCTCCGAATCTTCCTAATTTGCAAGGATCCACGCCGACAGAGCGCGAAAAGACCAGCCAATTACAGGACGTAAAAGAAAAGGTCGTCGCTGCGGTGCCCCTCCACAACTGGTACGGATATTTAGTTGATCAAGATTGGTTCTTTCAATGGGCACTCAAACATAACTCCGCGACCCCCAACACAGACCGTTTTAATGCCGAGTTAAATGCCATCACTTATATCACTGCCTGGGCTGGGATACCAATGGAGAACACGATATGCGTGGCGTTCGTTAACGAAGAGGCGGATGACATCGTCACTCTTGCGAACAATCGTACTTCGGAGGGTATGAAGCCAAAAAGACCAGCCAATTACAGGACGTAAAAGAAAAGGTCGTAATGCATCGCTATGACCACCTTGTATCTTGTGCTTCCCAAGTTGGCGATATGCGTGGTGTTCGTTAACGGAGAGGCGGATGACATCGTCACTCCTGCGAACAATCGTACTTCGGAGGGTATGAAGCCACCACGAGAGGAGGTACTCAAGAGATTGCAGTGAGTAATGGGCATAACTGGACTGCCTTTGAAAATTCAAAGCTCTTGTCCATGTATCAGCATTCTTGGCTATATCGTATGTTGTATAGTTTTGAGATGCAAAAAGTGGTGCTTGGATTGCATCTGATTTACATCTCAGAATGGTACAGTAGACGATAAAGCTGAGAATGCCGGTGCATACGTACAAGAGCTAACAGGAATGCTATGACATGATTAAATGGAAGGATGCAACAAATGTAAGATTCAAGTACTGCTGCCAGTATCCATAAAGCTTGAAGGTCTACAGTTTCCATAGTGCAAAGTATTTACAATACAGCTTCAAGTTGGACTTAGATCCACACAAATCCAGTCGGAGCTTGTACAGTAGGATCACTCGCTATTTCCTTCAAGCCCCTTCCGCCATCGACACGCTCAAATACTTTTACCCCATTTCCGAACACGCCTCCGGCAATCAACCATTCAGAGTCAGGCCCACCAAAAACTATGCCTCTGACGTGCTTCAATCCCGTGTGTATCTCGTTGATCAACTCCAGCTTGTCATCGGCTATGGAAAAGATAGCGATTGTGTCTCCTTCGGGCGAAGGGTCATTTCGGTTTGAGACATAGAGGTAGGGA
>QLOR01000660.1:0-30356 GCA_003313825.1 Sarcodon aspratus
AATGCAACATGTTCATATTAACTCGGCCCACTCTTTTAGAAGGTAGATGGGACATGTTTATATTAGCTCGGCCCACTCGTTTAGAAGGCAAATATAACATGTTTGTATTAGCTCGGCCCTCTCGTTTAGAAGGCACATATAACATGTTTGTATTAGCTCGGCCCACTCATTTAGAAGGCAAATGCAACATGTTCATATTAGCTCGGCCCACTCGTTTAGAAGGTAGATGGAACATGTTCATATTAGCTGGGCCCTCTCGTTTAGAAGGCAAATGTAACATGTTCCTATTAGCTCGGCCCTCTCGTTTAGACGGTATATGTAACATGTTTATATTAGCTGGGCCCTCTCGTCTAGAAGGCAAATGTAACATGTTTCTATTAGCTGGGCCCTCTCGTTTAGAAGGGAAATGTAACATGTTTCTATTAGCTCAGCCCTCTCGTTTAGAAGGCAACTATAACATGCTTCTATTAGCTCGGCCCTCTCGTTTAGAAGGCAACTATAACATGTTTCTATTAGCTCAGCCCTCTCGTTTAGAAGGCAACTATAACATGTTTCTATTAGCTTGGCCCTCTCATTTAGAAGGCAACTATAACATGTTTCTATTAGCTCGGCCCTCTCGTCTAGAAGGCAACTATAACATGTTTCTATTAGCTCGGCCCTCTCGTCTAGAAGGTACACGTAATACATTCCTCTCACATTCGGCCCAGGCGTTTGCATTGACATGGTAATTTATTTTAAATATGTCGGCCGTGCCATCTACATCGTCTACAATAATCACTTCGGCCCTTCCTTTGGTCTCACTAACACTTGATGTTCGGCCCGAGTTCGGTTGGCCGTTGAAAAGGTTGAATTGTCAACCTCGTCTCTCCGTTTTGAATAGTGTTGTGCATGGCCCGGCCTCAGGCCGTGAGCCGGCCAAAGCCGGCCCCCAATAAGCCAAGCCAGGCCAGGCCAAGTTGACGGCTCGAGAGGGCTTTTGGCCCGGCTTGATGTTTTTGAAAGCCGAGCCAGGCCGTTAATCCCCGGCTTTTAATTAAATTGTATTACCAATTTAGGTTACCACCACGTGGCGCACTTCTGTTGACGCGTCATTTCCAGCAATCCCTCTCACCTCTTTTGTCCATGTCACCGGTGCTGAGCACTAGTGACACGCAGGCCCATTGTATCCGCTACATATATCTGCTCAATTCTTTTATATCCTTAAAGCCCTTGTTTAGGACGTTGAAATCGACCCTTGGATCATCGCAAATGATGCCAGTGTCACCACTCTATTACACATTTCCCCATCAAATGTCACAAACGTCATTTTCGTCATACCTCCCTCAATTCCTATCTGTTTCTCTTCATTCTGGGCTCTATCCTCGTCGCATGGAAGCCCTACATCGTCCCCTGTCATTATATCTCCATTTTAATGGTCAAAACGTGTAATTTCATCCATCCCCCCCCCAAAAAGTCGCCCATTTTATTTTTTTCATATACCCCTCAATTACCATCCGTTTCTGTAAGTTGTTGGGTCGCTCCTCATCGCATCAAGGCTCTACATCATGCACTATCATTGCATTCAAAATATATCTTCATTTTGGCTGTCAAAACGCGCAATGTCATCCATCCCCTCTAAATCACACTTTTTGTGCTGGCTCCCTCAATTCCTGTTTGTTTCTCTTGATCCTAGGCATCATTCTCATCGCATAGAGAGTGCACATTAAGCCCCATCACTATATCTTTACTTTAGCTGTGAAGATGTTAAAAAATTGATTTTTTCCGCTTTTTTTCCGCTTTTTTACTTTATTGGCAGAAAAGCCCCGGCCTAAGCCAAAGCCGGCCAAAGCCAAGCCAGAGCCGTTAACCATGGCCTGGCCCATGATCTTAGAAAGCCGGAGCCGTCTCAAGCCGGGCCAAAGCCGGGGCTTTCAGGCCAAGCCGGGCCGGGAAAACACTAGTTTTGAATGGGGAATTCAACTGAATGGGGTCAGCCATGGACGCATCACAGTCACGGTGAGCCTCGCTCCCGCATCCCCTCATGAATGTGTACTCACATACTCCCCTAGGTCATTGCTGGTGCTGCGGTTGCAGCGGATGTCACCAATGGCCGGTTCTAGGCGGGGTTCGTTCTCTATAAGACCCTGGAGCGATCTGCGGCTTTTTGCCATCTTATCTCTCAGATCCCCAGGTACGTCTTCTCTCCGAGCAGAGCTTCGCTCGTGCTGATGTTCTTACATCACAGCTGCTCTCGGTCGAACATCCTCACTGTTTAACAGCAGTGCACATCACCCAGACTCATTTCTTTTCGCGGCCCTCCCTCCACGGCCCTTCATGTTTGTTTTCTTCTCTTCGGTTCTCGCTTCGACTTATGTACAATATGTAAATACACGACGTGTCTAGATATGATCACTTGTAGAAAAAGACGTAGCACGTAGCATAAGCCCTCTCCTTGCCCGATTTTCCTCTTTCTTGGTGCCTGTATCTCGTCTTTCACCACTTTCGGCTCTCTCGCCTTTCTCGCGTGTCCTCTTTCACCCTGCTGTAATATATTGGCTGGCGTTCTCGCCGGTCTGTCACCTGCTACATTACGAATTCTTCCGAGGCAAGATTTAGCGATCGGGAGCTGCCGACAGTAATTGGTTATTACACGTGGTCAATGACCACAAATGTTCCCCGGGCCCAGACGCACTTGTTGAAATCGTGGGAATGATTTCAATCTCTAGTACGGCTATTCCATGGACTTAGCTTCTACAAGTTCTCTTAAAAGATCAAGATCCCAGACTGTGTCTCCAACGAACACCCCTTCTACTACTCGGCGTAAATTAGACATGCCTTTAGAATTTCTATCCAACGTCTTTGACGACGCCACTCACGCTCGCATGGACCAGGAAGTGCTTGAGCAGGCAGATTACGATCCCTCGAGTCTCCCGATAGCAATACTGCTTCTTGCCTCGATTGTGTCGACCTCTGAAGGATTGCTAGATCCGAAGTATGGAATCGGAATCAGAATGAATCAGAAGGTGAAGCCGTTGCTTCAAGACCATCCGGAGTTGATGGAGAGGCTGAAGGAAGCGTGGAAGGACAGATCGTTCAAAGATATACGAAATTTGAGTATGCCTTGTTTCTTTCTTAATCAAAAAGCACCTCGCCTCTCATGGTGCTCCGTTGCATAGAAATTCTCCGCGCAGATCCACATACCGAACGTAGGATAGGTTCCGATAACACTCTACTAGAGGTATCCGTTCAGGCTTCGGCAGTTGGTAGGGAGCTTTCGCTCTTCGGGATTCGACCGTTCTTATGATATCAAACAGCAACTGAACTCTCCTGGGAACAACCATATGTCGGAGACGCTGCAGAAGCGCTATGGTTCCACATCGCGGAACATCATCAGAATCGTTACCTTTCAAGAAAATCCATCTACGCTCACTATGCTGCTATCGTTCAGTCATCGGGTATGGGTAAATCTCGAGCAGTGGATGAGATGGCCAAAAACCACTTCGTGATCCCAATCAATCTTAGGAATCCAAGTGCTCAAGGTGCGATGATTACTGATTGGACTTCACCCTCAGCCAATGACTGTTTTTTCCAGGGTTTCCCGCTTCAGATAAAGGTGCCTATCATTTTCTCACGCGCCCTGAGTCCAGAGAAGACGCATTTCTGCGGGCTCACGCATTCACAACATCCCTCCTCATCGAGACGACGTCAGCGGTTCGTCGACTTTTAGCCGATGGAGTAAGTCATGAGGACCTTCCTAGCGCATTTCGGCACTTGATGACGGACGGCCAAAAAATGAGCAGTCACAACATACATCGTCAGAAATTTTATACTACCGTGATAAAAAGGGCAACGCAGGTGCGTCAGATCTGCTTCAACCTCCACCCTGAGTATTTTCCTAATTCTAATGAATGGATTCAAAGATGCTTGAATCTCAGAAAAGTTCTCAAGACGATGGTTCAAACTCCCCAGCCGAAAGCAAGAAATCTCCTGTGCCCAAACTACGTTATGAAGGTTAGCTGGAATCGTCTTTTATCTGCGATTCTTTCCTACTGATGAAACTTCCCAGATAAAGAACCGCTCACAATCATAGACGCAGCCGATAAATTAATACTGTGTTTGCTTGATGAAGAGGACAACGACCGACCGCCTTCTCCGTCCACGCGATCTTCTGCCAGACTGACGGAGAAGGCAGCAAAAACGGACGCGCAGGCTCCCTCACCATCCAAGGTGGGTCAGCCGGTCATCATACTGGCATTTGACGAGGCCCATGCGTTGACGGATCAGAAGTGGAATGATTTGTCTCAGACTTGGTCTGCGTTTTCTCAGCTTCGTCGCTCTCTGAGAGCTTTGAACGAGCACCGCCTGTTCTCTGTTTTCCTTTCTACGACAGGAAAAATAACCCAATTCACTTCACCAAAGCGTGACGATGAATCGACGCGTGTACAGATGGGTGAATTCATCTTAATCATCCCCTTCAGTGACCTTGGCTTCGATCAGTTAGCACGGAAGATCGCTATAGACGGGTCGTGTAGTCTCGAAGAAGTTGCTAGTGACGCGCACATGGTGACTCTCGGGCGTCCATTGTAAGAGCACTCTGATCTCATAACAATGTTGACGATGACTCGAACACTTATTAGGTTCTGCTCCCGCTATCACCTGGCCAAGGACGAAAGCGTCAGGGAGCGGATTGTTCAATTCGCAATCGAAAAGCTACTGAACACGACCAAACCTCTTCTTGAACCTAGCTCCGCTCAAATGTTAGCCTGTCTTTCTCAGCGCCTACCTATCGAGTTCCATTCAACTACGTACACCGCTCAAGGCCAAGAACAGCAGCAAGTGGAGGCGCACATGCGGGTTTGCCTCAAGGTGTTACCTGGCTTCGAGAGTATGGTCACTACCTCTCCATCAGAGCCTATCCTCTCCGAAGCCGCCTGCGAGGTCATGTCCACATCGGACTTTAATGCACCGAAGGCGCTTCAACAGGTGATGACAGGCTTCTCGATCAATAAAGGCGACAGAGGTGAATTTGTTGTCATGCTCCTCTTCACGCTCGCTAGGGACAGTGCAGTTGAAAACCGATACTCTCTTCCTGGCAATCCTCGCGTCATCACTGTCAAGAATCTCCTTGAGAGCTTGTTTCGACAAAGCGATATGATATTATCTTCGAAACCGTCAAACGCCTACAAGAAATCTTCGACAGTCTCTAAGATCAAACTCGCTGATGCATTCGAAGATGCGAAAATCCACTTCAATCATTTCATCAAGGTGCATCAACACAGTATCATCAATCGCAAATGTCTGTTGCACCTTATCACTCGAGGCGCTGCTGTGTTATGTGCGACTGGTCAGACGGGTGTTGACGGGGTCATTCCATTCATATATAAAGAGAGCAGGTTGCAGGTGGAAAACGTTGGTGCTATCTTATGGCAGTCGAAAAATGATTCGGACTACACCTCTGATTCTGTTCGCGCCCTATTTGACGCCATGGACCCTTTCGACCTAGGTATATATGATCGGTCGGATGACAACGAGTGCATCCCTGTAATACGGATCGTCTTTGCTCTTGCCGCCAAGACAGCGTCAGTGAAGATCTCCCGTGTAGCAAAAATACCAGGGTCATGCACAGCATATGATATCTGGTGTTCAGGAATCTCGTCGGATATCCTGGGACCAATTGCACCAAATGCGGACGATATATGGCACTCTCTTGTGCTCGCTTCACATGGGTGGAAGCAGATTTATGATGCTCGTGACCGTCGGACGAAGGCTTTGAGAATGTCCATGAATCCTGGTACCGCAGAGGACCCGAATTTCTGGGCGAGATGGACTTGAGTCCTTGTGAAGAACCAAATGATCTACAAGCGAATTGGATTTGGAAGGAGAGATTTATTACTGTGCACTACATGGCACATTTGATTTCAGCGACATATTTTGTATTGATCTTAACCTTCTGTTGGAATGTACGGCGAGTGGGTCACAACGTGGCGTTGGGGTATTAGGCATGGGAACATGGGTCTTAGACATCGACGTCCACGACGACGACCATGCTACCATTGAAGGATGAAGTACTGATGACGCTCCAAATAACAAATTCACGATTTCTATATCATTGGAACAACGCAGTTCTCTTGTACTTTACACGTTCGGTCACAAGAATCTAAGATTTCCAAATCTAGTATCAATCAAGAAAATTCTGCGAGAACTTCCAACCAGGCGGAGCGGTTAGAAATCTCATTCCACCATCTGGGGGCACGGAAGAAACAATTAGCTCTCATCAATCAAAAAAGTGCGTATTTTCATATACCTAGAGACGTTGGGCCTAGACGGGTCGCTCAAAACATTAATGTTGACGCGAGCAAGCGCACGGCCCGTGGGGAGATGGAAGAGATCAGCAAGCGTGATTCTCTGCTCATGCGGTTAGATACGCTTTCTTAGGGAGAGGCAGAATTGACGATAAATCGCTTACATCTCCTGCGAGGTACTTGTTCTTGCGCAATATACCCTCGTAGACGTCCAAGTTCTTCGAGAGCAGCTCTATAGCTTCGGCCACGTTATCTTCGTTAGGCTCCTGCTTGAGAATGACCCTAAAGTTGAAAGGACATTCAGAATGTATGAGTATGTAGTCATGACTTGCAACGAGATTATTATTACTTTTTGATATATTTCTCCCACAAAATGTGTCCAGCGGGTTGATTGAAAGCACTAATCTCAACAGACGCAGCTTGTTCGAAAAGAGCGGCCGTCTTAAGCTCGGTCGGTAACAAAGCCGATCTGGACTTGGCTGCGAGATATCTTGCGATAGCGCGGGCTTCGTAAAGAACGAAGCCTTCATCGTCCTAAGGATTTGAAATGGTCAATAGACTGCGATACACTCGGAAAGGACCATACGGCTTACAATGCAGGGAACTTTACCAAAGGGTTGGTAGACCTTATACTCGGGCCTTGATTGCTCATCTTTGGTGAGATCAACGTTGACTAATTCGTATTTGACACCAAGTTCCTTCGCGATGAGGGCGACGAGGTGAGTGTATAACGAAGAGCGGAAACCGTAGACTTTGAGAACCATGTTTGACGGTGAACAGAGGATGAGGGAATAATATTTAGTTGGCTAGTGGATGTTTAAATAGTATCTGCGATGGACGCGCACCTAGGAGGAGCTATCAGACACCTCTGCACATTATCACGAGGAATGACTCTGTGACGGACACGAGAAAGTGCGTGGAACGATGCAGCATCAAATTGACTGCCAGAAAAAGACCAGTGTAATTGAGTAGACAGGGCAGGACGATATCCAGCACCCCAGTTACTGCCACGATCTGTCAACTAGAGAATAACGGCTAGGAGAGAGTCATCTCATGTCATCTCATCTGAATTCTGTGGATAAGGGACGCTGTGATCTCGGTAATTGAAGGGCACAAAAACTTACCACGTCTCGAGGACCCCCCAAGTAAGGCGCAGTTGTCCATAACACATAGGTGGTCTGTCTAATGTGATTTGCAAGGTGGGGGTGGGGGAGTTTGCATGTTTCTCCATGAACTGCACCTATCTCTCTCTCCTAACGCAAGTTTTTTCACCTGAATTTTGATATTGTCTCGCCATTCATCCTTCCCAAAAGGTTAGTTGCATTCAAGGTTGTCCCTTCATGTTCACGATTCGCAGTTTCTATAGCAGCCAGAATGTGATGCGCGTGTGTGAGTGCGAATTACAGCGAAACCCGGAAGATCTTGAAACGCTCTTCACGCGGCTAAATCGCTTCATTCCAAATAGTACAAACCAAAATTATCTGCTGTCGACTCGGAGAAGGATATAGCCAGGAAGAGCTTGTATTTGGCGTTTTTAGCTGGGTTGGTGTCTTCGACGTCCGTCAGAAGATATTTTCATATAACATACCCTTGCGAGAAGCACTGAGAATGACACAAATGCAATAAAAAAGAGGCGACGAGAACTCGTGGGTATGATGGGGAGATAGCTGTTTTTTTTCCAAAGGGGACTTGGGCAGAGGGGGTCTTGACATAAACCAGAGATCACAGACAAGTAAAAGGCAGCATGAGCCCCCAACGGCACGCCTTGCAACAGGTGTAGATTCTGTGCCGAGTTCAAATAAAACACTGCCTCCTATGAAAATGAGGGACCACTTTCGATCAGGCCTGAGGTGGACGGCAGGAATCGGACGCGACGCAACGTGGCACCGACAAAGCTTTGGATTTGATCGACGCGGCTTCTTTCCAACGGCATGGCAAGGTCTGCACAACAGATACAATTAAAATCATGGGTATATATCCAAGAAAGATGGTAATATGTCCCAAAAGACTGAGAGTAAAAGCATCAAGTAAGTAGACCGACATTCGCAGACGCTGCTAGCATTTCTGTGGGGCTATAGCTGTATTCCACTCCATGGATATGCAAATTTCTCATCAATCCCGGAGGTATGCTCTGAACTGTGTTTCCTACAGCTGCTCATCTATCTGTTTAGTCATTTTGCGAGCAATATGCGGCGATCTTCAGCTATTCCTGGGAACAGCGTCTACCCCAGCCTCTACGCAGTAGATGCAATGGAATAGTGCGCTACGGTATTATCTGACTGGGCCAACATACGTTTCTCCTACGTTGGTGAATGTAAAAATCAAGAATCTAACTAATATCTGATAAGAAGACTTGCAACTTGAAAAACAGCTTCACATTTCGTATATCATTGAAACAACACAAATCTCTTGTACATTACACCATCATATCGTTCGTAAGAGTACCCAACTGATCAAACAAATTCTGCTAGCACTTCCAACCAGGAAGGACGGTTGGAAATATCATTCCACCATCTAAGAGCACAAAAAGGAACAATCAGTTCTCGTCATTACAAACAAAAAGGTTATGCTTGTTCTATACCTGACAACGTTTGGCCTGGACGGGTCGTTGATAATGTTGACGTCGATGCGAGAAATCGCACGACCCATAGAGAGATGGAAGAGATCAGCGAGCGTGAGTTCCTGGTCATGCAAGTCAGATGCGCATTATTAAGAGAGGCTGGATCAGCTTACATCACCTGCGAGGTACTTTGTCTTGCTCAATATGCCCTCGTATACGTCTAGGTTCTTCGAGAGAAGCGTCATAGCTTCATTAACGACCTCTTCGTTAGCCTCCTGTTTGAGAATGACCCTATGGTTGGAAGAATGTCTAAGTATTTTGACACGATACGCACAGCCGAGCAGTGTTGGAAGAAGTGAGACATCATTATTACTTTTTTATAAATTTCTCTCACAAAATGCGTCCGGCGGGTTGAGTGAACGCACTAATCTCAATAGAGGCAGCTTGTTCGAAGAGAGCAGCGGCCTTGGGCTCTGTCGGTAACAAGGGTGATTTTGTTTTGACAGCAAGATATCTTGCAATAGCGCGAGCTTCGTAGAGGATGAAGCCTTCATCGTCCTAGCCGTAGGAGTAGGACAGGCTAAGCCTCACGTTAGACGGACTGAAAAAGCATGATACGGCTTACAATGCAGGGAACTTTACCAAAGGGTTGGTAGGCCTTATACTCGGGCGTCAATTGTTCACGTTTGGCGAGATCGATGCTGACTAATTCGTACTCGATACCGACTTCCTTTGCAACGACAGCGACAAGGTGAGTGTATATCGACAAGTGGAAACCGTAGAGTTTGAGGACCATGATTTGCGATGAAAATAGGAGGATGGGATGATAGCTTAAATATGGACGCTATGCCTCTCGGCCCTCGGCTACGGAGGTTATCAGACAGATCCACCAAAATCACGAGGACTCGGACGTCGAAGGCGACCGGCATGACTACGTAGTGCCAGTGGCACAGCGAGGCAGCGACATGGACAGCAACTGCCGACCAACGCCATCATCTGTCGTCTGTTGTCTATTAGACAGCGATGCTTGATGGGAATCTCCCATCTAACCTTCTGCAGCATTGGGCGCTGCAATCTTGGTAATTCCAGGGCACGAAACCCTACCAAGATGGATCACCCGCAGCGACGTCTCGCTGCAGATCTAGTCCAAACATGGCGCAATACTTGCAATTGTACATGAGATGGTCTGTCTGTCATGTGCGATTTGGAGAGGCGGGGTCTTTGGATGATTCTCCAAGAGCTTCATCTATTTCCCTCTCTTAATGAAGCATTTTCACTTAACCCCCCCTCCTCCTAATGCAGCCTCTTCTAAAACTTGAAGACCAAGAGTAAAGATGTCGAATTGCTGGAGTGATATTCGTGACCGAGATGTTGCCAACTGGCATTGCGGCCGCGGCCTGTTGGGACTCCATGGATATTTCAAGTCCCTGGAAACATGCATTCCGGTATGCTTTGGATTCTGTTTCATACAGCTGTCTCGGTCTCAGGTCGGTTTAGTCGGTTCTTCATGCAACAAACAGCGATCATTACAGGTGTGCCAGTGCTTTGGACCAATTTCGATCCCAAGCCTCTAACTGATAGGCCCAATGGGATACCGAAGATATCTGCCAGAACAACATCCAAGACGATCCTTTCTTTTTTGTCATGCTGGACAATCTTGACAAAGATCAGAATAGTGCGAATTGTCGACTTGCCTTGCGACTGGCATGGTTTTCCAAAAATACAGGAAGCCAAAGATTTTGGGGGACTATGGCACCAAAGGCCTACGCAATGTAACGTTTACAGCGCTCAGATTCCGTTCTGAGTCTAGCACCAGGCCGATATCCGACCAGAAGAATAAGATCCTTTCCCCTTCAGAACGCGACTCTCTCAAGCAGGGGTTGCATATATTATTGGTAACTTTCAGAAATGAATACACACTACATACTTTGTAGATCATCAGAGCAACACGTGAATACTATTACACTTCTTGTAAACTCCATTAACACTTTGTTCAAGACATTGCCCAATCTATCAAACAAATTCTGCCAAGACTTCTAACCAAGAAGGTCGGGTAGAAATCTCATTCCACCATCTGAAAGCGCAGAAACAGCGGCTTGCGTCATATGGAACAAAAAAGTTATGATTTTTTACATACCTGGCAACATTGGGTCTAGATGGGTCACTCAAAATCCCGATATCCACAAGAGCGAATGGATGATGAACAGGGAGATGGAAAAGATCAACGAGCGTGATTTCCTGCTCATACAGTTAGATGGGCATAATCGAGATGGTATCGGACGGGATAGAATGAAGGCTGCTTACATCACCAGCGAGGTACTTTGTCTTGCTTAAGATACCATCATAGACATCCAAATTCTTCAAGAGAAGCTCCATAGCTTCGTTTACTATCTCTTCGTTGGATTCTTGTTTCAAAAGGACCCTAAAATTTGGGCGCACCGTATCAGTAGTGCGATTGTTGAGAAAGTGTCGTATTGTTATTACTTTTTTACAAGTCTCTCCCGAAGAATGCGCAAGGCCGGTTGATGGAAAGCGTTAATCTCGACAGAAGCAGCTTGTTCAAAGATAGCAGTAGCTTTGAGCTCGGTTGGCAACAAAGGTGATTTTGCTTTTGCAGCGAGGTATCTTGCGATGGCACGGGACTCGTAGACGACAAAACCATCATCGTCCTAAGGATTTAAGACGGTAAACAAGCTGGGATTCATTGGGAAAGAAAGCATTGGCTTACAATGCACGGAACTTGGCCGAAGGGTTGTAAGGCCTTATATTCAGGCTTCAACTGTTCCTTTTTGCTGAGGTCGACAATCACCAACTCGTATTTGATACCAACTTCCTTCGCAACGACAGCGACAAGATGAGTGTATATTGACAGGGGGGAACTGTAGAGCTTGAGGACCATATTTGATCAATGATCAAGAGAAGGAAATGTTGGAATAGTATTAGCTGGCCAGTGGAGGTTTAAATATATTATCGATGGGGCTGTTCAATACAGCAGAATAGATTTGGCGGCGCGTCTCTTTACGTGCGACACGAAAAGTTCGGATCATTTGTTATAATGGATAGAGAATCGGCGCCTTCCTGACGGGACCCAAAGCTCTTGTTTTCTGGCATAGCTCGCAACATGATTAGAGTTGCGACACACAATCATCTCGGGTGACCCACCTTGCATTTGTGGTAGGTTTGCAAATACACAGTTCCTGTGAAACTTGACAATCAATGATTTGAGGACAAGATCAAGACAATATGTCCGTCAACTTGGAGCCCTCGGAGACAGAAATTTTAAATTTCAACACCGAACTGATTGCGCTTTATAAAACAAATACAATTTACAACACATATCGTTACAAAAACACACAGATCTCCATGGTGTTTTCAATTGGCAATATCGACAAACCCTTTGACATCATCATACCAGCCACTCTTATTTTTGTGCATATGGCACCAAAGGCCTACGCAATGTAACGTTTACAGCGCTCAGATTATGTTCTGAGTCTAGAACCAGGCCGATATCCGACCAGGAGAGAAGAATAAGATCCTTTCCCCTTCAGAAGGCGACTCTCTCAAGCAGGGGTTGCATATATTATTGATGACTTTCAGAAATGAATACACACTACACACTTTGTAGATCATCAGAGCAACACGTGAATACTATTACATTCTTGTAAACTCCATTAACACTTCGTTCAAGACATTGCCCAATCTATCAAGCAAATTCTGCCAAGACTTCTAACCAAGAAGGTCGGGTAGAAATCTCATTCCACCATCTGAAAGCGCAGAAATAGCGGCTTGCGTCATATGGAACAAAAAAGTTATGATTTTTTACATACCTGGCAACATTGGGTCTAGATGGGTCACTCAAAGCCCCGATATCTAGAAGAGCGAACGGGTTACCAATAGGGAGATGGAAGAGATCAACGAGCGTGATTTCCTGTTCATGCAGTTAGATGGGCATAATCGAGATGGACTCGGGCGGGATACAATAAAGGCTGCTTACATCACCAGCGAGATACTTTGTCTTGCTTAAGATACTATCATAGACATCCAGACTCTTCAAGAGAAGCTCCATAGCTTCGTTTACTATCTCTTCGTTGGATTCTTGTTTCAAATAGACCCTGAAAGTTGGGAGCACCGTATCAGTAGCGCGATTGTTGAGAAAGTGTCACATTGTTATTACTTTTTTATATATCTCTCCCGAAAAATGCGCACGGCCGGTTGATGGAAAGCGTTAATCTCGACAGAAGCAGCTTGTTCAAAGATAGAAGTAGCTTTGAGCTCGGTTGGCAACAAAGGTGATTTTGCTTTTGCAGCGAGGTATCTTGCGATGGCGCGGGACTCGTAGACGATGAAACCATCATCGTCCTAAGGATTTAAGATAGTAAACAAGCTGAGATTCGTTGGGAAAGAAAGCATTGGCTTACAATGCATGGAACTTGGCCGAAGGGTTGTAAGGCCTTATATTCAGGCTTCAACTGTTCCTTTTTGCTGAGATCGACAATCACAAACTCGTATTTGATACCAGCTTCCTTCGCAACGACAGCGACAAGATGAGTGTATAGTGACAGGGGGGAACTGTAGAGCTTGAGGACCATATTTGATCAAGAGAAGAAAATGTTAGAATAGTATTAGCTGGCCAGTAGAGGTTCAAATATGTTGTCGATGGGCGCCGGCGCTGAGCGACAGTACTACTGCTGAAGCCGGGCGTATCAAACAGTAATCCGTCCCTGACCGCGTCACGACTAACATAAAACAAAGAGCGTTCCGTATGGAACGCAGAAGCGTCAGAGATCGGAATTTACTAGTGAGCGGGCCGCCGCCATCTTGGAATAGATAGATATTCCACACGAACCAGACGATGGCAGAGACCCCGATCACTTCCCAAGTACTACATTATCAGACAGCGACGATATAGTGGTCCAATCATTATAAAGCATAAAATCTCTGACTCACTCTCTGCCAAGACATGGAGTCCAACACAACCTGCCGATCTCCAATGTGTATAATTATCGGTCGTAACCTTCCAGTCATGAACAGCCTACTCAATACAGCAAAATAGATAGGGCGGCGCGTCTCTTTGCGTGCAGGACACGAAAAGTTCGGATCATTTGTTATAGATGGATCGAGACTCGGCGCCTTACTGACAGGACCCAAAGCTCTTGTTTTCTGGCATAGTTCGCAACATGATTAGAGTTGCGACACACGATCAGGTGACCCACCTTGGATTTGTGGTAGGTTTGCAAATACACAGTCCCTGTCAAACTTGACAATGAATGGTTTGAGGACAAGATCAAGACAATATGTCCGTCAACTTGGAGCCCTCGGAGACAGAAATTTTAAATCTCAACACCGAACTGATTGCGCTTTATAAAACAAATACAATTTACAACACATATCGTTACAGAGACACACGGACATTTTCAATTGGCAATATCGAAACCCTTTGACATCATCATACCAGCCACTCTTATTTTTGTGCAATCGGTCAAGCGGATTCTGCTAGTACCTCTAACCAAGAAGGACGGGTTGAAAGTTCCTTCCACCATCTAAGAGCACAAAGAAACGATGAGTTTCGCGTTGGAAAAGGTGTGTCGCTGATATTTACCTGGCAAGATTGGGCCTAGACGAATCATTCATAATATTGACGTCGACGGGAGGGAGTCCAGAGCCCCCAGAGAGATGGAAGAGGTCGGCAAGCGTGATGTTCTGTTCATGCAGTCAGATGTGCTTTTCAAGTGGGATACATTTGATAATAGGATGCTTACATCACCTGCGAGGTATCTTGTTTTTCCCAAAATAGCATCATAGACGTCCAAATTCTTCGAGAGAAGCGTTATAGCTTCGTTTACAACCTCTTCATTAATCTCCTGTTTGAGAAGGTATCTAAAGTTGAAAGGATGATATTAGGAATGCGTTTTTTCGGATGCGGTCAAAATAGGCATTACTTTTTTACGAATCTCTCCATCCGAATGCGCCCCACAGGTTGATCAAAGGCGCTAGTTTCAGTAGAGGCGGCTTGTTCGAAGAGAGCAGCTTCTTTGAGCTCCGTCGGTAACAAAGGTGAATTCACTTTGGTAGCGAGGTATCGTGCAATAGCACGAGATTCGTAGAGAATAAAGCCATCATCATCCTAAGAGTTTAGAATGTTTATCACTCTGAGATCCACTGAGCAAATAGCATGTGGCTTACGATGTAGGGTACTTTACCAAAGGGCTGTTTGGCGTTATACTCAGGCGTCCTATGTTCGTATTTGGTGAGGTCGACCTTGACGAATTCGTATTCGATACCAACTTCCTTGGCAACAACCATGACAAGGCGAGTGTATGAAGACAGGGGGTAGCCGTAGATTTTGAGAACCATTTTGGATGATGAAAGCGTGGAATGCGGTAGTGGAGTTGCAGGTTGGAAAGTAGACGATCGTGTTATATATTAACAACTGACCCGTCAGGCCGTCACCGAAGAAATACTGAGCGTATGCTGATTATCAGCCTGCTACTCAGAGCCTGGCTGACTGATCCAGGGGATAGTGCATTGTAACCGACATGTGAAATAAAGACATCGAGTGCCAACGAGCCTGCCGTTACTGAGTGGACATGCAGTGGCGTCGCACTGTGATCTGCATCAGCGACTGTGCAAAGCAGAGAATTTATGACTCGTGTTTCAAATCTGCGCGCTTCGTGTGTGAGAATACCACAGTCATGAGTCTCCTTGTGAGTCAGAGAACCTAGTAGTTCCGCAGGTTAAAGAAAGGAGTAAATGCCAACGTCACGAAAAGTTCGGATCATCACCGTTCGGGGAGCACAACCTGCAGCCAATACGGGGTAAATGGTAAATGACTGGTCATCAAATATCATCCTTTCAAGGGCCGGGTGGAGTCTAGCGGCAAAATGGGGCCGCCTGCTTCGAGGTCTGCTAAATGCTGAGCGCTGAGGCCTGAGGCCCCAATGGCATTGGGTAACCGCATGAAATCTGGCCCTTGAATCTCAAAATGCGAAGAGTCTTGAAGTTTTTGTCGACCTGAAGCAAACCGAACAATTTTCACAAGCATACGTGCTCATATGAAAGGAATGATTAATGACAAACCAGATGAGAGCTGCAGACACCATCATTATCACGTCTGTTCTGAGCCCGACTGAGACTCTCGGCCGAGTCGGTACGACGTGGCGCATCATTTTTGCCCCTCCGGACTGACTACAATTTTTCGTTACCTCTCTCTCGCTTTTAGGTTGTTATCTCCCATTGATTATTCCCGATGCGCGGCCAAAACACTCCCAAATCTACTCCAGACTAATAACGCGTCATGGAGAAATATTATCAGTAGAGGTTCGAGAAACCCGCTCTTAGTGCGTTCAATTTTATATCTACCTCCATCACTGGCATGCTTTATTCATATTCAACTGTATGCTTATAAGTAGCTTGCCACCTCATGTGCACGAACATCGGAGTTCCCCACCAGCCTCTCAGCTTCAAAAATGGCACGTTATCCAGGATGAACCACTGGCAGCCTGGCAGAAGGTCATTGATCACCGAATTGAAACACTTTATCTTGGAGAACGCCATCAGTTGACAGCTATTTCTCCATTCACAGACCGACGGACGTATCTGCCATCATTAATCTATACTTCAGTCAGGAGACAATGAATCAGTTACTAGAGACCACAAAGATAGTGCGGACGCGACATTCACAAAAATCGCTCATGACCAGAAATCAACGGAACGACCACACCTTCTGACCGTACCATTCACGGCCATCTACCTCCTCATACTGTTTTCAAAGATCTTTAGTGAGTTGCTGTCGTCAAGATATCGAGTCTTTGTTCATGCTCGCCTGATTCTGTGCTATGCCAGTGTTTGACCTAGAGCTGCGTGCTTGTAATCGTGGTCGAGAAGCTTTCCAAGGCTGAGGCATCGCAGAATCTCGAGGACATCATCTATTCTCGCTCACTCGAGACAGGAACTTTTGTCTTGTAGGTGGACGTTCATCGGACATCCACGCCATATAGATTCATATTGGGGGAATGCGTTTACTAGTAATTGGCGTTGTTCTCTCGCATACACGTTGCTTTGGTGGGCCTAATTGGTGATCTTATATTCGAGCGCTGGGAGATGGAAATCGAGATGAAGAAATTTGACAAGAAGATGAACAAGGTGGACCGGCAAAGAGGGTTGATTATGGCATATTCATTAATGCTATCCAGGGTCTAATTGACCCAGTGTCTCCAAAACTACCGTGATTATATGTGCGTATGTAGAGTCAAACCATTCCGCTCAAAACTTAATGATCTTTTGTTACGCCGCATACATTTTGCGAACAAAGACGACCTCGGTGGCTTTTCGTTAGCCTCCAAATATCCTGGTCATGGGAGCCCATCAAAGGCACATAAAACATCCAGTCCTATCAATTTGGACGTTGCATTCTGACTTACACACCTTACACAGCCTTGCTCAATGAGGGGCAATTCCGTGTCTTCAACCATTCAGAACTGGCTAGCAAGATCTCGCCTTGGTAAACATGACGGCTCCTCTGCCGAGCTGACACGGCCCCCGTGTCGTGTCGCCGCATGAACTGGCCGTTGCAAATCGAGGAGATTGAATCACCCAACTTGTGGTTGTATGTTGAGTACGAAAGTTGATATCTATTGGTCGGCCGGGGTGCCGCTATGGGTGATATTTACACCTATTAGTTGAGTTGATCGAGTTCTGTATTGTGATTGATTTTCTTACAAATGCCATGAGCCTGTTCGGACGACCATCTGAATATGTACGTAGAACGGATCACTAGAATTGCGCTTCCGGGTACTACATCCACAGCAAGTGGAGGAGCTCAGGAAGGGTACATTCAAGATCCGATCGGTTCAACGGCAGTCTTCGCCAGAGTACGTCTTAGAGCGTTTATCAGATGGGTATTCATACTAGTTCGGTTTTGTACGATGATCATGAAATCTAAGAAGGCTCCTGCTGTACAACATCGGTGTAACAAGTGACCTGACATCGCCTCCATGCCGAAAAACATGCGTGCGATGAAAGTAGCAAACGAAGGATGGTTGAATTTCACAAGGTCGTGGATTCCCAGAGATACATATTTGATATCATGGTAGAATCATGGAGGTGCATGAGAAACGCATACATGATAACAATGGATGACAAATAATTAGATAAAACCAATCTAAGCTACTGTCAGCGCAAAGCCAAACGTTCACCCGAGAGCTGCTCACCTTGTTCGCCACATCCAGAGCATCGTGATCTGACGTCAAACGCACGTACGCCTTCTTCGTACCATCAGGGCTAGATATAATTAAACATGATACTTTGTAGTTGCTAGAGAATAACAAGAATGACATACCGAATCAAGGTGTTGACCTTGGCAGCTTGGACATCATACAACTTCTTCACAGCATCCTTGATCTGCCTCTTGTTCGCTTTGAGATCGGTGATGAATACCAGGGTGTTGTTCTCCTCAATCTTCTTCATAGCCGACTCCGTGTTCAGCGGCCTATTAAATAAAACTAAGCTTCTTCATGACTGAGGGTAGGAACTCCTTACGAGACGATCACTCGAAATTGATCCATGCGAGGAGCATGAGGGATAGATTTGCGGGGATATTTTGGGTTTCGAGGAAGCCGCAGAGTCTTGGGGCGGTGAAACGAAACAGA
This sequence comes from Sarcodon aspratus, assembly GCA_003313825.1. Lineage (NCBI taxonomy): Eukaryota > Fungi > Basidiomycota > Agaricomycetes > Thelephorales > Thelephoraceae > Sarcodon > Sarcodon aspratus. The sequence continues at coordinate 18,489 of QLOR01000660.1, forward strand.
GTATTTGACCTTGCGCTTTGTAGTGGAATGTGCGCCAACTAGTGCGGCCTTCTTTGCTGTTTTGGCCTTGGCCTCCTTCGATACCGGTTTTGCTGAGACGCCAGATTCAAATTAATGCAAAGGCTTTCAAGAGTTAAGATGAACTCACTTGATTTAGCGGCGGCCGTCTTACCCTTGGAAGTCTTTGTAGAGGCCATTTTGTGAAGTCTGAAATTCCTGATCGTTAGATAACAGTTCACGCGTACGTTCTGAGTAGAGAAAAAGAGTTTCTGGCCACTCCATGCGACATGCAGAGGCATCTTCAGAAACAATTGGACTCTGTCCATCCACCGGTAACAAGCCAATCCATCCACTCCATCTCATGAACCCCTGCAGTTTTCGACCAAATTATACGTCCAAACAACCTTTGTACCGTCTGAGAGCATCATTTAGAGGAATAGAGCTCACCTTCGTGCAATAACGAAGAACAGGAAAAGTCGTTGTTGATTGGTGAATCTGTCACGTGTGACAATTGTGTCACAACGTCCAAACTATCACACTCAAATATTCGAGTCGGCTCATTCACTCGATAAACGGTTTGTAAAATATTCTAAGCAGTGCAGTGATCCTTTCTCGGTACCTACGACAACTGTGTGTCTCTCTCCTCGATTACGGTTACAGGTGATTAGTTGACTTCTTATGGTACTTCATGAGCGCTGCTGACATGATTGAAGATTCTCAAGTAATAGTAAGTGACTGTGATGCGGCATTCAACATCGGACTATGTCGCTCATCACCACAACGAACATTTCGTGCACTTAGTCGGTGATGCTCCTGCTAATGGCCATGTCGTATCAAATTCTTATTTCCATGACGGAGTTCCTCTCAAGTTCGTATCGTTCAACTCTCACCAACCAGACTGCATCCTAGATTCCTAGTGCGCTCGCTAGGCTTCTGTTTCTCTTTCCGGAACTCCGTCGGCGCATTTTCCTCCTTTGAAAGCGTCAATCGGACGTATGATGACAGGAAATTGTGGCGTTTACACTTCAGGCCTCAACGCTTGACGATCAAGTCGAACGGAGAGACTTGATTTGCGAACGGCATAATGTTGAAGCAGGAGACGGCATACATGTAACATCCAAACTCAGATCTGGCAAGGGGAAACGGGACCTTCTCTTTCCTTGTACCGTTCCCTGCGGAGTATTCATTCTACGTGACGTACTCTTAACCTAGTTCTGCTTTTACAGTTTACCGCGTGTAGCAGGCGGCTGATAAGGCCCATCTGGTTTTATTAGGTCAGACCTGTAGGTCGCATCGATCGCTTTTACGTTGCTAGAGTATGTGAGAAGAGTGGGGATCTTTTCGACCCAGGTTGAATTGAGCTCGGAAACAGGTGTTCAAGTTTCCACTGAAAAGAATACATGGTCTTCTTCCCATTATATGTCGGAGCGAGGACCGAGCAATTGGTATATGATCTTCAAGTCTAGAAGCAATTCCGAGTCCTAACAATTGAACGCCGCATCCTAAATATGCGCGGCCCGGGCGGGACGCTCAACGCTTGCTAATTAGACTCCGAGCGGCTACTAGCGATGATTCACTCATACAAGTTTTCTTCTACTTACCTCGCGTCTGCAAGCTGCAAGCCCCATATTCAATGGCTCAGTTATACCGTTTTCTAACTGTCCTCGTTGTCTTCGGTTAAAGGTAGAACCCTGGCCTGGACCGTTTCCCAGCAACAGAAACTCAGACCTCGGTGAATGAAAATACAATGAATAAGCTCTTCCAATAATTGACTCCCTGTCTAGGATATGATATGATTAATAGCATCTCATTCAGGCTGGTTTATTCCACGCTGAGCGCATAATTTATTCATTGTGCGTTCCAGACGGCGCTTTCTTCCTATTTCCTTGTGGCATTTAATTGCCTATACAAGCGCCTGGTTGTCATTTAGTGCACCAATCAGACATATCCTTTTACAAATCACGAAAATTACATTTGGTTCTCTCAAATCTACAGCAAATCTATGACCCGGCCCCATCACACATCCCGCTTCCTGAGTGTTGACTGTGATCGACAGCCCGGCCCCCTCCCCCCTAACAAGAAAAAACTTTCACACCTTCTGGTCTCCACCGTAACTTATTGTTTCCACATCGATAACTCGTGTTAATCCTAATTAGGAATCGCTCCTCTCTCTTTTGTGATGCGTTTCAAACGTTGCACCGGTTTTTGAATGGTTCTACGGTTGGTCAACTGCGTATCCAGGTGCTTTCGGACACGCTGAATTCATATTATATTTACCCTTAGTATTGATGCGGGACGCCCACCCTACCTCGGATCCCCGGGACACATACGTGACAGATCTATATGGTGGACAGGAGAGCGTTAAAAAGCCAGGATGCATCTCGTCGCTATCTGCACTTCTTCGCCATGGTTATTTTCTTCAAGCACAGGGCTACTGCTTCCGTTGTACTTTTTGCATTAATCTCTGCTCTAACGACATCGGCGACCTACACATGGCCGAATCATGTCATAGATGAGCTTGAACATCTCTTAGTGGACACTGGAGGCTTCAACGATGGTGGTGTCAAAAACGCGATAACCCCTTGCACAAACTATGCATCTGGTAGTGCGACCCTAGGCCGTGGGACTTCTGCTGAATGGCTGCGGGTCGCGTTCCGTAAGTAACTTATCTCCCATCAGTTGTGTTTCCAGTTTCACAAATTATTTGCCTCCAGACGATGTTGCCACTGCGGACGTGAGTGCAGGTACAGGGGGACTTGACGCTTCTATTGGCTTTGAGACTCTTCGTCCGGAGAACGCTGGCCCTGCAATGAACGACACAATTGGGTTTTTCGCGCCATACGTCAATGCTTACGTCTCAAGTGGGTTCTTCACCCCTTATTCTTATTATGTCATCTAAAGATTGACTTTTCAGTGGCGGATCTAATTGCATTGAGTGTTGTTATGACACTCGGAAACTGTGCATCACCTACGATGTCGGTTCCTTTACGTGGCGGTAGGATTGATGCCAAGGAAGCTGGTCCATCTGGTGTACCCGAGGCAGATACAAGCGTACATGCAACTCTCCAGAGGTTTGAGGGTATCGGTTTTGACCAAAGCGATACAATCGTAAGCATCTATCACGTAACTTGCTCTGACTTGAGCTCCCAGCTAATATTGCTTTAGATTCTGACTGCTTGTGGGCATAGTTTGGGGGGCGTACACCATAGCACCTTCCCTGACATCGGTGAGAAACATCGAAAATCACTATTCTCTCGTTTGTTGATTCTCTTCTTTTGTTGCTTATACAGTTCCCGCAAGCGCTGTCTTACCAAACAACACTGACGGTGGGGTCACCTTTGACTCAACAGTTGGTACGATCGATGTCAACGTGTAAGAGGCTAGCAGCATCGTGTCTCTCCAACCCTGACTTTAGGATGACAGGGTGACAGATTACCTACATGGGACTGGTCTGCAAGGAGGTGTGTTCTAATTCCAGGTTCTCGCATATTGACTTCTAAACCTGATCCCGATTGCAGGCCCCCTTGTAACGTCATCGAACGTTACTGTTCGATCTGACTTCCGCCTATACAATTCCGATGGTAATACTACGCTCAAAGAGTCAGTCCACATCATCTAGAAATTGTTAAGCTTTGATCGTTGAGAATTGAATCCAGCCTGGCTACCTCTCCCTCGCGCTTCGCATCAGAATGTGTCCGTGTTATCACTCACATGATAAACACAGTTCCTGCGGCGGTCACATTGACTGATGTGATAACTCCGAATATAGTGAAGCCTGTTGGTATCTCGTTGACAGTTGACAGCACTGGAAATATCGCATTATCAGGATATATCAGGGTCAGTCCTTCACAGCGACGACGTAGCATGTCGATTTACCTCATCTGATCTGCCTAGCTTCTGTCATCTGGTTTCAGTAAGGACGCAATTGTTACGTAAGTGCAAATCAACCTCAATTTTATGTAAGTACTCGGCTGTATAAATGCTATCACTAGCGTTTCATGGACACCACGAATTGGTTCGGCTTCTGGCTCTGCGTCAACTCAAGCCTACCTGACCGAAAACGGAACAAGCAACTTCGGGACGACCTACTACCATAGTTTCAATGCTTCAATTGATCCAACAACTGGGATTTCCGGCTTTACTATCACCGTTAAAGATGGGTCAAAGACAACAGTGCATACGAACGGCGGCGGCGGGTATCCCGTCCAAGATGCTGTGATGTGGGTGCCTGCAGAGCCTAGCATGTCGCAGAATTCTGTATTCGTTCGCGCTGCGGTAAATGACGTGACTACCTCAAGTCGATTGTAAAGCCTGACCTATTATCTTGGGTGGATTAGGTACTGAAATCTCTCAACTCGAAGAGTGTCAGTGCGGTCTTCTCCATCCCGACCCCCCAGAGTGGTTAGTGAATTCGCTTCTAGGACGTTATATTTCTTCCTTACACTGATATACTTCAAGGAACATTGAGTCCGAAAATCAAAGCGTCTACCTTCAGCCTCACTGAAGAGAAAACTCTAGGGCTTTATACTTTATATTCCGGGTTGGCAGAAGTCAGTTTGACGAACGTAACGCAAACTATTGTGGACATTGTTGCTGACACGTCGAACGGGGTTGTGAGGAGTATGTTTAACAAGTTATAAAATATCCCCATATAACGTGCATGTACACGGGTGGGTGATCAAGGGACTTTATATTCAAGTTCCTAAGGACATTTGATTCTTCTTTCTTCTCCCTTGCGATTGGCAAGTATAAATAGTCCTTGCTTTGGTCCGAGTTCGTATCATTTTATATAATGTTGATGAATATAATTTTCTCTGTGCGTAGCAGTTGTGTGGGCAAGAAACCTTTCTCTTGTAAATTTCAAAGTCTAAAACCTTCCGAATATCTCAATTTCAGATTTGGATTTAATACAGCGTCTACCATAGAGTTGATCTAATTCCATTCAAGTCCCCGCTACTTTTCATTATTGTTTTCAAATTCATACTTACATCGGTATCAGACAAGGCTTCTCGCTGAACCGTGTACTTTTGCTTTGATGAATGCAATACCAATGCTTTGTTATGGTTTGTTATTCAGCTGCCTGGCATATACTTCCTTGGTGCAGGGTCACAGACAAACGAAGGGCTGAAAAAGGCAAGACGAGTAAGTGTGAGAAAACAGGTCTCCCTGTCAACAATCATCGAAAATCATAGCAGCCACAAACATCACGAGAATCCCAGACCAGTGAAAGGTACGAGAAGATTAGCGCCTGTTCGTAGTAATCATCTGTAGGGAAATAGTATTGTTGACTTCTCATTGTGTAATATCTACTGCGGAGAGGTAATGACAGCCCTGCAGGGATGATCTTGCTGCGCTTATATAGGAGGTGTTTAGGCATACAGTCGTAGTCGTTCATCGTTTACCAATGACAACCGTGTGGAAGAGTTCTTGGGAAATGTCATTACCGATCACCATGGCAGAAGGTTACCCTAGTTCAGAACTAAGACCCCTGGACAGATGGTAGCAAAAAAATTGTATCTCGGCGTGATATATTAGCCTATATTCATTGCTTCCAGGAAACGACCGCAATACTATTCACACGATGTAGTACTCGAATTTTTTATGTCCGAGCTAAAGCCATTCGCTCACCAATCGTTCTTCTCCTGAGGTTGGATAATGAATGCACTAACGATGAGTTTGGATAGTTTGGCTGCGCTGTCATCCAAGATTCCGAGTAGTAGGAGTGAGTACTTCAAGTTCAGCTTGTCAAGTCGTTTGAACGTGTGTTTCAAGGTCCGTCAGCAGAACTATTGTCACTTGTAAGAGCCTCGGGGTGTGGATGTGTTTGTCGTTTTTTTCTTTCTGAAATTACACATCCCTGAAATTTGGAAGATTGGATTTCTGATGCCACTGCTTTGATTGCTATGCTTGGTTCATATTGTATAGTCAATGCTATTTTCCTTCGCGTGCTTTCAAGTCTAGATTCGAATGTTTTCAGGATATTATTCAATACCAAAAACGAACAGCTTTGTCGCATACAGCGAGCGGATAAAACACAGTCCAAGTCATTTGATAATCTTTCTCGACGTAGCCTTGCCTACATGACACACACTTGCCTAACCGAGTGGCTCCAGGCAAATAACAGTGTAGTGTGTGGCTTTGACGCGGAATTTGTGGACATGCTTTGGAACTAGTACAATGGCCACTCTGGCCACTCGGCTCCTCGCCATGTATAAAGGATTCCGATATTGATCTTTCTGCATACCTCCGTATTGCCTCCATGCGATTACCTTCGATGCCTGATCAACTTATTTCTGACACAACTTCTTTCCGAACGATGCAGCCACGGTCTGTATTTGTTCTTGGCCGAATATGACATCAAAAACTAATTACTTCCGACTGCTAGTTATTCGTTTCCGCAAAGATCTCCCGTCCAAACGAAGGGTCGCTTTTCGGCTCGGGCGAAATTCACTGGAGGCAGACTTCCGGTCGAGCTGTACGACTCAATATTTCAGTGTGTTTCCTTGTGCCACCGTCACGACTTGACACGCCTCGCGCTCGTATCACATGACTTCCTGCATCTGGCTCGTCGAAGATTGTATTCCAGTGTCTGCGTCTCCGACGAGACAGCAGCTCGATTCATAACCTGCATTTGTGCAGGATTGTTCAACCTCGGCGATCATATTCGTTCGCTGAACATCACGATCAATTATTATGACGGAATCGTCTACCAGGTCCTTCCCGTTGTGCTAGCGAGATTTCCAAACCTCAAGAAGTTGAGAATTGTCGGTTCCACGTTCCTGGAGTGGTCTATAGACCTACTGTCGGACTACCCTTTCCAGCTAGACGAGTTTCACACCAACTCGCGTTTGACGCAAGCAATTGTGGACTTTTTGAGTTCACAGGCAAGTATAGAAAAATGCAGCATAGTAACAGATGCGTTCAAACCAGAACGTGATTTAGAAGTCCCCGACAAGCTACTAGCAAATACAGGACACCTATGGGCAACCTCTTCATTCATTCAATGGCAAGCCGTTGTTAACTTGATGAGTTTGACTCATCTCCACGTGGATTTCGAGTTGTGGTTGAGCAGGGAAGAGCTGTCTGGAACCGTTCAAGCGTTAAAAATATTGGGGCCCAGACTGGAAAGCCTGTCCGTTCGGCGTCAGCTAAATTTGTGCGAAGCATGGGAGATGGCGGATGTTGTGAAAACTGTAGAGTTCATGCCAAACTTGCGGTATTTGAATATATTGGACTCTAGAGAAGACGTAAGTATTTAATCCGTTGGTTGTATGGCAAACGTTAACTTACTGACACTCCGGTTTTCCAGTTTCTCAGTCGTGATCGATTTGGACCACGACACGCAGAACGCCTTCGACTTCTGCCATCCAACGCGTCAAATACGGGCTCGAAACTACGGACGATTGTGTACAAACCATCGGCTACATGGGCGGAAAAGGTTACTGACGACGACATGCGACAGATCTCGGTATTCGATGCGGCGCCTGATCACATGTTTAGTTTAAAAGAAGTCCAGTACTCCTGCTGTGCGAACGGGCAGTTTGACATCGAGTGCCAAATAGTAGGCATCGACCGGTTAGAACACTGCTCCCACTTGGCTCGAAGGATGTTGCACACATTCAGCGGATGCGAGAGGTTTGTGGTATGTCCATTCGGAGGAAACTATTGGGTTGGGTTCGAGAGGTTGGATGGTGGAAACGGAGTGGATGGACAAGGGCAGATGAGAATGATAAGGGTGTTGGACTTGGAGCAGTGGATTTCCAATGACGAAGAAGCCAAGTTCTAACCACAATTATGTAAAAACTTCCCACGTCGTCTCCTTCTATTCTATTTCCGACTGTCAGGAGTCCTACAAGTACCTCCGAGTCCGGCGACGGGATTATCATGAGCCACCTCCCGGCATATTATATTCAAATCAAGTGCGATTGATTATCGAGCACGAAGCCATCCCGGATGCTCGACTCCGACCCTTCATCTACCATTCATGCGTCGTCAATTTTGTCCACGAAAGTTCCTCACAACATCCGTTCACCTGGTAATCTTATTTCCAGTACCTGTATCGAATCTGGTAAACCGCCTGTAACACTCTGTTCGAAAATGCACCATCGTGTTTCGTCGGTGGTTTTTCCCTTTGTGATGTATTACCGCAGTTTCTTGACAGCTGCATACTTAAAGGCTGCGTGGACTGGCGATTTCTTGTGTCCATATCACTCCTGTTCCTTTGGCTTGTATCTATTCTCCAGCAGACTATTCATCAGCACAGATGTATCTCGTTGCTACTTTCTTAAATCTCAGGCGAATGATTGTCTTGGCTCTTTTCACCGTCATCGCTGCTCTTACCTCTTCGGCGACTTACACTTGGCCTAATTATGTCATGGATGAGCTCGAGCATCTTTTGGTCGATACTGGAGGCTTCAATGATGGCGGTGTCAAGAGCGCAATTACACCTTGCTCAAATTATGTTTCTGGTAGTCAACTCGCTGGTCGTGAGACCGCCGCTCAATGGATCAGAGTCGCGTTTCGTGCGTACCTTCTCTCTCATCAGTTGCCTTACGGATTTTTCAACTTCGATATGCCTATGTTCAGACGACTTTGCTACTGCCAACTTGAGTGCTGGTACAGGGGGACTTGATGCCTCCATTGGCTTTGAGACTCTTCGTGCCGAGAACAGTGGTGCTTCCATGAACGATACATTAGGCTTTTTTGTACCATATGTCAATGCTCACGTGTCAAGTGGGTCTTGGTCCCTCCCCTCCCGCCACATCACCTAGATTGACTTTTTAGTGGCCGATCTCCTTGCTTTGAGCGTTGTTATGGCCGTCCGTAGCTGTTCGTCACCATCTATCTCGATTCCTCTAAGGGGTGGAAGGATCGACGCCATAGAAGCCGGTCCATTTGGTGTACCAGAGCCAGAAACAAGTTTACAGGCGACTCTCCAGGGATTCAAAACTGCAGGATTCGACCAAAGCGATACTATTGTCAGTATGGGTCTCGTTGCGTCCTCATGTCTATGTATTCAGCTTTTTTTTGTCTTTGTAGGCGCTGACGGCTTGCGGGCATACAATGGGAAGTGTCCATTATGACGTATTTCCCGACGTTGGTAAGAGATTTCTGCACGACCAATCATCTAGTAAGATTGATTTTGTTCTTCTATTGTTGAACAGTTCCAGCGAGCTCAGTCACGCCTAACAATACTAATGGTGGTGTTCCCATAGATACTAGCCCAGCTGCATTTGATTTCAATGTGTGAGATGTCAGTTGTACTTGCTTCACGCCCACCCTAACTCTGAAGCGACAGGATGAATGAATACCTGACCGGGACTGGCCAAAAAGGGGGTGCGTCTGGGTTTTAAGACGTATATCTAATCTATGGACAAGATCCTTTTTACAGGCCCACTTGTAACGACTGAAAACGTCACTGTCAGATCTGATTTGCGTTTATACAGCTCGGACAATAATGCAACTGTCAAACAGTGAGTCCACATCATCTCAATGTCTTCAATCTTTGATCTGAGAGAGGTTGAAATTTAGCCTTGCCACGTCTTTATCACACTTTACATCTACTTGTGTTAATGTCTTCACCCGCATGATTGACACAACTCCTGCGACGGTCACATTGTCTGATGTGGTCGTACCGAATGTAATGAAGCCGGTCGATATTATGGTGACTGTGGATAGTCAGGCAAGCCTCGCCTTCTCGGGATATATTAGAGTGAGTGATTTTCATTCACAGCGAGGACGTAGCGTGTTGATTTACCTTATTCGATTTACCTAGCTTCTGTCATCTGGTTGGAGTAAGGATTCAACTGTTGTGTAAGATCGAATCATCCTCTTCGATTCATTCATCGGCTATATTACCATATCACCAGCGTTTCGTGGGCATCGCGAACTGGGTCAAATTCCGGCTCCGCATCAACTCAAGCCAAGCTCACAGAAAGTGGAACAAGCTTCTTTGGCACGACGTACTATCACAGTTTTTCTACCTCCATCGATCCACAGCTGGGGATCTCTAGCTTTAAGATCACCGTTAAAGATGGTTCGAAGACAATTGAATATACCAACGGTGAAGGTGGGTATCATGTTCAAGATACCGTGATGTGGATGCCTGCCGAGTCTAGTATGTCGCCAACTGGTGCATCCATACGTGCTGCGGTAGGTGCTATAGTCCCATCGGGAAATATATAAAGATTGATCTTCCTTTTTTTGGCTGAATAGGTGTTGACATCTATTGATCCGAAGAGCGTTAGCGCGGTCTTCTCCATCCCTACCCCACAGAGCGGTTAGTGAATCCCGGTCCACATTATTGTATTTCTCGCTTATTTGATCTCCTTCAAGGGACAATGAGTCCAAAAATTACGACCTCTACTATCGTCCTCACCAAGGAGAGCATCAGAGGGCTTTATACTGTGTATGCAGGGTCGGTCGCGGTACCCTTGACGAACATAAATCAGACCACTGTGGATATTGTTGCTGTCACGTCTACGGATGCGGTTGTGAAAAACGAGTTTAACAAGTTACAATCCGTCGTCTCGTAATGTTCGTTTGTACTGGGCTGAGCTATGTATCATGAGGCCCTGACTCGGAGACCAAGCTATTCGGGTCATTTCTCTAGCCCATCTTTAGGAGTGTATATTCTCTTTGCTGTTGTTCAAAATCATGTCGTTGTTGTGTATGTAGCCTGTGAATGGACTCTTCTGTGCTTTTTCATGACAGACCCTACTATTTTCCCATCAAGCAATCCTTGAAACAAATTTGGTTGTCTGACGTCCTTGATGCGACTCCATTCTTAACTAACAAAACCCGGTGTGTAATAGCGAATTTATTTGGCTCAAAAAGGTATTGGGAGATAGCAGTGACATGATCGTCATATTGCGACTCTTAGTTTTGGAAGACACTCCATCTTCGGGCCTACCTCATGAGTCACTCTAGTGGCGAATATATTCAATGAATACAGGTTATGGGATACAAGATGTCTTTCGTCCGATCGTTGCATCACTCTCTATCTTCACACTAAAGCGCGGTCGAAATGAGGCGTCAAGTTCTCATCCCGGGATCAATTTTATTCCACTGGATCGACATCGCCCAGACTCTGTCAATACTATGCATGCCCGTGCTCATACCTGTTTCTTGGCTACCTTTGACCTGCCAGTGACAACCTTGAACACTTCTTTTTCGATTTCATAACCTACTCGACGCTGGGCACTCGATGTCATTTTAGGTTGGCAGTTGCTCTGATATTGACGCTGTCACCTTCGTTTACTAGTCAACACTTTGATACTGTTCCCTCTCGTGATAGTTTATTTTGACTATCACTCGTTGTAGTTCAAGTTCTTGATAAAAGTTACTCTGAAATGATTCGAGTCCATCAGCAAAACAGCAGAATGGTTGTAAGCGATTGTGACCGTTACAAGCCGCAAAAGGTTAATGGCCGCTTATAGGCGGTAGTTTGCGCGTGAAAGGTTTAGAAACACTTCTAATGTTTTATCAGGACTATGTACAGTTGTAGTTGATAATAATACTACAAGATCCTTACATCTGTCATATAATCCATGTGTAAGTATTACATGTCGGAATAAGGGATGATAAGGGCTTCAAAAGCGTTACACCCGGTTGTAACTTTTGATAACCATTGAGTGTGAATAATAATTAAATTCGGATAGTTGTGATTGACTATAATGCTTTATAATGGTTTTGCTGTATTATTAGATAGGCATAAGTTTTACCTATTGTCATAAGCTACGATGACCTTGTAAAATAGTTATCTACATCTTATAACTCTAGATAACAGTTAATATTTGTGTGTAATGTGTTCTGATGCCAGATGGGCACCAAATTCTGTTTGTGTCTTAGTTCGTACCGCGTCAAACG
>QLOR01000663.1:0-18263 GCA_003313825.1 Sarcodon aspratus
AGAACGAACGAGCGAACAACGTTTCAGCACATACCCGGAACCCAATCCCTCAAAATTGTTTACCGACCCGCCTATATAGTATTATGCATACATAATCATCTCTCTCTTCAGCACCCAGAGACGCGCGCACACACCACACACACACACACACACACACTGCTTTCAAGTTGCACAACAGTGTTTCAAAAAAGAATTGGATCACTCGTTTTTTTATTATGCCATCCTCGGTGTTTTCCCTCTACCGCTCCCACAGAGAGAACAAAGAGAAAATGAGAATAAAGGCACGTCTCCCCGTACCCGCGAAGACGCGCGGTCGTTGTTAGTTCGCGAAAAAAGACATAAATGTGGGCTCGTTTCTTAGGAAACACATAGGGGGTGGAGGTGCCGCGTCTCCTTTCTGGATAACACGTACGAAGATTTTTCGCTTGATGGCTTGACTGTTTCACCCTTGTATTATATCCATTGCCCTTTCATACGTTCCTAGCAGAACCGACCCAAAAAAGATCCAAACCCAAATATGACTCATTACACGATTTGTTGGAAAGAAACAAGTGGGCGTTCATCACACACATACGCACAGCCAGCGCTCCCAAAGGCCGTAGAACACGGGAGAACCCATCAAGATTACAAAAAAAAAAAGAAGAGAGAATCGGACAACTCGCTCGAGCCCCAGACTGGTCAAACAGACCAAGATAACACAACGACAGAAAAACACCCGAAACCTTCGTATCATAACCCCGGAGAATCCCATCCCTAGCCGCTCGCGGGCCTGTCGGCCCGTCTGTGCCGCCCAACCGGGCCCCGTTTACCCAACTGCATCCTTACTTTTCTATAATGATATGTTTATTTTATTTTTTTCAGATGGATATGTGTATTGCAAAGTTGAGAAGAAAAAAACCCTGACAAGACAGGTCCCTGGGCCCGCATCTGCTCTTCGAATTCTTCCGATGGTGCTATTTGGTAGAACGGTACCCATGGAAAAACAAGACGCTCGGCCCCATACTACTATGTAATCAACCGGCATCTTCCCCCCTCCCCTTTCCGGAGTCATAGTTGTACCTCCACCCTCTCAATCCCCGTATATCTCGCCTAACGGTTGAATAACCTATGAATACACACACTCTCCTGGCAACGGGCGCCCACCCACGTATTATCAACTTTTTTACTACGTCTCCTTATCCAGGTTTCAAAGTTCTGATCTTGTGCGCGTCTCTTCATCCCAACACCCCCCCATCATTCTTTCCGAGTTCAATCTTAACATCATGAAATATGGTTTTTCATGACTCGCCGACCACAACTCACCCCCTCAAGTGTATTATATAACCCATATGCAATGCAAAGATGCCCGAATATCGGAACCGAGGATGATAGTATAATTTAAACAGAGTTAATATCTCCGTCAATTGAGAACTTGACTCGTCACACACACACACACACACACACACACATACACACAAACGCCCAGCAACGTTGCAGCAACGATTAGAAATACAGTATGTGTTTGTAAAAAACCAGTTTTCAAATTTTTTTACCCAAGCGATAGATGCCATATAACTGTAACAGCTAGCCTCATAAACCTTACAGTTAATACCATCATCTAGCGAACAGAGGAAACAAAACAAAACAAAACAAAAAAAAGTCTTGTATCAAAAGCTGATTAACCGCCATATCCAAGTTTTTACAAAAAAAAAAAAAGACGGCATGCCCAGCTCTAGATTCTCCTTCACTCTCCTCGATCGCTCATAATAAAAACGCCGGAGATATAAACCAAAACGCTATAAACAAACAAAACGCTGGTCTTCTCCGAGAGCTCGAGCTATTGACTGTGAAGAGAAAAAAAAACCGGTCTGGGACGGTTATTGGCCTTTATATACCACCGCTCATAGCATGGTCTGTGCGTGCGAATCATATGATCCGAAGTTTTTTCCCACAGGGATGCCGCCATCATAGTATGTACAATGTTACATCTTTTGCCATTTGAATATTTTAACCAACTGATGTCGATGATGTCGATGCATGATACATCATGATCCCAGTGACGTTAATGATATCACAATATTCACCATATCATGACACATTTCAGTTTTGCATTGGTTATCTGACAAACCGATATCTGCGACATATAGGCGCGGGGAACATTCAGAAACGCACATCCGAGGCGTGACTCCAGGAACAACCGGCTCTCTGGCACAGATGGGGGTGCGTGTGTGTTCATGACGGAATTCATTGTCTATCCATCATTGTACTAGAATACATTTGAACCAACATGTTTATCTTACACAATCACGTACATTTGGATCCTACACCAGTGAGAAACAATCACTCAAACACATCCGTTGCGAATCTGGACGACTTGATGATGAGTTCCATCTTCGCCGCAGCCTCCCCTTCATCGCAATTATCATTTTCGCTTATAATATTAACCAACTTCTGCTTGATTCCGGAAGCAACCCTACCAGATCCGCAAACATAGAACTATTGGAAAAAGAGAAAAAGTTCGGCATTAGATTCTATGAAACAATCAGAACTGAATTGAAGCTGACCTTGGCTTGATCTTTGAACATCTGGGTGATGTCAGCGCGGTCCTTCCAGATACGACTATAATCACAGAACAAGTTAGATCCGGACTTTGACCGTTGCACACATCACGTACTCTTGAACGTATTTGCATCCAAAAGACTCATCGCTATACCTTGAGAAAGCAGGGCGTACATCTAACACTCCGGACTTGGTCCACTCGGTGATATCAGTATCCGAGTAAAGATAATCGTCCTTTGGCGATCTACACCCGAAGAAGAGCAACAATTTGCCAACGTCTCGGCCTCCTTGTTTCTGCAACACTCGCTCTTGAATAAACCCGCGCATCGGTGCAATACCAGAACCGGCACAAAACATGACCACTGGAGTCGCCGGATCAGCTGGGAGATGGAATGCCACCGATTGGCGAATAGCCATTTGGACCCTGTCTCCGGGTTTGAGATTATCAAGGTAGTTGGAGGCGACACCCATGAAAGGCTCCTCTTTGCCCGAGATGGCTGGTGCTCGGAGAACGCTTATGGTGAGCGTTACGTGCTGAGGATTCCACAGTGGAGATGATGAAATAGAATACTGTCTGATACGCATTGCTGGGAGGATTTCAAGGTAAGTCCCAAAAGATATTTTGATATCTGGATTGGCCTCAAGAATGTCCAAGATACTCAATCGTTTTGAAAGAACTTCATCTACGTAAGAAGACTCCAATTTCTGTAGGACGCTCGTCGAATTTTCAGAATTCTCAGCCTGTAATAAAGTGCGGATATTGCGAGGGGTCGCAGGCTGTGAGATCTCGACATATCCGCCAAGAAGCACCGAGAGAGCGATTGGCCGATCCACTGGCAACGCTGTTGGCCCGTGGGAAGATATCGAAACCTACATCTGGATCAGTGACCCCCGTTTACGAGATGTAAAAAATACACTCACCTCTTGTTCTCCATAAAGCCTGAAGTGGCTCAGCACACGGTTGACATCTCGAGGCGGATTGACTGGCAAGCTAGAATAGATGTCAAAGGTTTCCAGTTTGGAATCTCACATGCTATCTTACATTGCTAAGTAGTCTCCGGCACGATAGGTTTGATCTTCAGGTAACTTGAACTCTGTGCAACGAAGGTTTGCTGTCACCATCTCGATCATGAAACAACGGCTTGCTTACCAATATGTCTTTTGACTGACTGCCCAGGAGTAGTAAGAACTTTGTTCACTAGAACTTCCCCAAGTGAGGCATCATTCTGACGAAGAGTGATGGCTCTCGCTGTTCCGGTGTCAACATTCGCAATATTGATCATCGCTCCGGGAATCGATTCAGTGGTTTGATATTCCTGAAACAATCATTCAACAACCATGAAGGTCCAAAAGTTCATTGGATACAAACCTCGGTCAATGTCGCGAATAGAGAGGCCTCCCATTCATCAAAGACCCGCAGCATGTCAGGACCGGAAGCATCACCTTCCCCTCGTTCCGCCAGCCGTTTCCCACCTCGTTCGCCGATCAACGTATCCACCAACTTGGGGATGCGTTGATAACTCTGAACCCAATCGGTATTTCCGCACCCGAAGACAGCGTATTTGACTTTGGCGAACTCGTCACCACTCAAATTACTGAGCCATTTGACAAAATACGCTGCGTTATCGGCAGGCTCCCCTAATAATAACATGTGAGGCGTCTATATCAGTCAAAGAGCTACAACAAACCCTCAAAGGACGCGGTCACTATGACGACGGGACCGTCATTAGGGAAGTGCTTAGCAGCTGAGTCCAGAGTTCCCATGGTCGATTTGAACCCTGAAGATATACAAAGGTTATGACACCATTGCTCGGAAGTATGGGGTCTTTGTGTGTATGCTTACCGTAGTTGATTGCATCGGTGGCAATTCTTTGAGCAAAAGCCTCGGAGTTTCCTGTGTTGGAACCATACAGAACGTACAAAGGTTGGTTACTAGTGTTGACCTTATGAGCTACCGAAGGTTTTGGCACACTCGCACCCCGAGAGCCAAACAGATTAGATGATGGTGAGGTATATAAACGAGGAGATTTAGATCGCGGTATGGCTCGGATATAGAAGTTTGCAGGTTTGACGGTAAGCGATTGCTTGAGCTCAAGAGTGTAGCTGGGGTCTACGCCGACAAGGTCAAACTTCTGATACACTGTGGCAATTGTCATATGTGCTTCTTGCCATGCGAATGGTCGTCCCTGTGCTTGTTGATGAGACAGGTAGAACAGAGGAAATTCGATGTACTACATACGATGCAACCACGCATGCCAAAACCAAAGGGCTGCCATGCATTTGGCTTTCAAACGGCAAGTGATTAGTAAATTGATTTCTGCTGGGAAAAGACAAAACATACGGGCAGAGCCTCAAATTTACCGTGAAGCATTCTGTCGGGATTGAATTCCTCGGCCTGCAAAGTGATGAATATTTGGAAGCAAAATGAGAGTGGGGTGTTACGAACATCAGGTCCCCATACGGCAGGGTCGCGATGCATAAGATGAGTGTCAGTGACAAGTGTGTCGTCAGGGGAAACGGCGTATTTCCCTCCACTGAGCGTTGTCGGCTTTATAGGAGAAACAGAACGGAGCGGGGCGGTAGGATTGAGTCGGAGGGTTTCTCGCATGACGGCTGAGGAGCGGACGTTGGGCCAAAGAAATAAAAGTTTGGATATTTCGACTCACCGATCGTGTATGGCATTTTACTAATGTCAGTCAGTTGAATAGGTTGGTCTCCCAAAACTTCATCAATCTCTGCATGGAGTTTGGCTAATGCGTCGGGATTTTTCATCAGATGGTAGACGGCAAAGGTCAGCATTCCTGAAGTCAGATATTTGTTAATTAGAATGTGAGATTTTTAATGTTCGTGTGAAAGCACCTGAAGTTGTCTCGTGGCCTTGGGGTGATGAGTTTTGTTAGATGAAATGAAAATGAGAAAGAACATGGGGAATTACCAGCGATAAGGAAAGTAATAAGCTAAAGCGAGCAAATAACCAACATTAGGCTCGTCAAAACATGGGGGATAATATAAAGACGGACGTTATCTACGATTGACCGATCGGTCATACCTTCACCAGTTTTAGGGTCTTTCCCATTCAACATGAGATTGAGAAGGTCTTTTTTGTCGGTAGGATGTTCCTTTCGCTTGTTTACAACTGGTCAAAGATGTTATCGAACATGTGGCAAAACAAGGGGAGGGAAACATACTGGAGGTAGCTAGCTCAGTCATGGATTTTATGTCTTCATCATACTTGACTTGTGAGTGTTTCATGAAAGCCTGGACTAGTCCTGGACGATTGGAGCGGTAACTAGATTCGACAAGGAAGTCAAACATAGCCTGGGCAAAAGGATGGGGGGTTGGCTGGGCAAAGGGTGGGATCAAAAATGATTTTTTTTAAGGAGGGTGAGTGAAGACAAACGAGGTAAAAAGAATTCATGCTGAGGTATGGATAAGTGATGTAATTTGGCGAAGCGATAGGAAAGGACGAACCGATAGGACATGGAGCACAAAGCGATCGCATCCAAAGTTAAACGTGTGAAGTCTTCAGCAGGATTGATGATATGATCTGGGCCAAAACTGGAGGAGGGGTCAAGATGGAAGAAAGATGGGAAGGAGACAGAAGAGAGTACCGATCCCATTTCTGGATCAACTGAGTTATGATGTCGAACATGTCGTCGAACATGCCCACGACCGAGGCGGTTCCAAAAGCTGGCATGAGCACGCGATCTATGTAACATGGGTAATAGGAAAGTAGGAAGATAAAAGATGAACACATACGGGCTATGCCCCAGTTTTTATCGGTGGTATCTGCACTGTTAAAGGGAAGATGAGGCGGAGGGTAGTGAGGAGAAGAAGAAGAAAACATACGTGAACAAGCCATCGTGGACGAGATTGCGGACTTCCAGGAGCCCGCCGTTTGGCCTTTTCATGAAACGCTTCTCGTCGCTAATCTCAGAGTTGAGTTCATAGGTGCTAAGAACTACTATTTTTCTACCTGTAGACGAGATGAGATGAGAGAGAGAGAGAGAAGAAAAGAAGGAAGCGGATACCGAGAATGTTGAGTTTATAGATCGGGCCATACTGGTGTGCTAAGAGATTGAAAGAATGGAGGGGGACCTCCTTCTCGATATTGGCGATGTTGCCAAGGAAGGGTATGGCAGCAGGCTGAGGAATAGGAAGGGACATGGTCGTGATGAGAGAAAAGACGGGAGGAGAAAGAGGGTGGTTTATAAGACGCATACATAGCCGGCTATTGGATGAAATTAATTGAGATAACAATCTTCAAGATAATCTAGACCTGGGAGTACTCAGCGGACATGATCGCAGAGCAACCGACGGACGCTGATGATCATAACCATATTACTTTTTCCGGTCAGTCACGATCGTCATTCGAGTTACAACACCCCGGCAGTGTTCACGGCTATTCGGCCCGCTTATTCACATGCTTCCGCCCGGTTAGGACAAGACTCCGGTCTCTCATCTCCCATCTCTTCATCCACAACCATGTCCTCTGCTCAACACCTATCACACAACAAGCTCAGGCTCCTCTCCAAGTCTGACAACGATGTCGTCGTCGTCGCCTCGGTTCGCTCTGCAATCACAAAGGCAAAAAAGGGTGGCTTCAAAGATACCAGACCTGAAGAAATCCTGTCTGGTGTCCTCAAAGCTGTTTACTCTCAAGTCAACCTCGACCCCGCTTTAATTGAGGACATCTCCGTCGGTAATGTCCTCCCTGCTGCCGGTGGTGCCTCTGCTGCTCGTATGGCTGCTTTGGCCGCTGGCATTCCAA
The DNA here is from genome assembly GCA_003313825.1 of Sarcodon aspratus. Classification (NCBI taxonomy): domain Eukaryota; kingdom Fungi; phylum Basidiomycota; class Agaricomycetes; order Thelephorales; family Thelephoraceae; genus Sarcodon; species Sarcodon aspratus. Next base: position 7,310 of record QLOR01000663.1, read on the forward strand.
ATACCACTTCGATCAATACCGTCAACAGACAGTGTTCTAGTGGCTTGACCGCTATCAACCAGATTGCAGGCGAAATCGCAACGGGTCAGATCGACATCGGTATCGGTACGTACCCGTTATTCACCTTCACCTCCTCCTTTCTCAGTATATCAATCAACCAGGTGCCGGTGTCGAATCAATGACTTTTGGCTACGGAGCGCGTGCTCAGCCTGATGGCTTCTCCGAAAAAGTCTTGTCTTGTCAGGAGGCTGAGGATTGTCTCATCCCTATGGGCATTACGTCAGAAAACGTGGCCACAGATTTTGGCATCACTCGTCAGGTCCAAGACGAATTCGCAGCAAATTCTTTCATCAAGGCTTCCAATGCTCAGAAAGAAGGCAAATTCAAAAACGAAATCGTTCCTCTTACTGTCACATGGGTCGACCCTAAAACGGAAAAGGAGATCCAGCTGACTGTCGATGCAGATGATGGCATCCGTGCAGGCGTAACTGCCCAGTCATTAGCAAAGTTGAAACCCGCTTTCAGCAAAACCGGAACAACACACGCCGGAAATGCTTCTCAAGTCTCCGACGGTGCCGCCGCAACCCTGCTCATGCGACGTTCTGTTGCCAAGAAGCTTGGTCTGCCTATTCTTGGCAAGTTTGTCGGTGCAGCTGTCTGTGGTGTTCCCCCACGCGTCATGGGCATCGGCCCTGCATTCGCAATACCAAAGGTTTTAGAAAAACACGGTCTAACCAAGGAAGACGTTGATTTCTACGAAGTACGTTGCAGTACCATCGTTCCCCATTGTCCTTGTTCTCATAACACTGTTCATTAGATCAACGAAGCCTTCGCTTCACAAGCTGTGTATTCAGTCCTGAAAATCGGTATTCCTTTCGAAAAGGTCAACGTGCGAGGTGGTGCTATTGCTCTTGGACATCCACTCGGTTGCAGTAAGTGTTTCATAGACGGCAACGTCCGGTCACTCATGTTATTTTCACAGCTGGCGCTCGTCAAGTGGCTACCGGTCTCAGCATCGCCAAAGAAACTGGAGCCAAGCTGTTCGTTACCTCCATGTGCATTGGGAGCGGCATGGGTATGGCCTCCATATTCGTCAGTGAACAGTAGGGGTGGACTATTTAAGAGCTTTATATAAGTTTATCCTTATGTCATGGCATGTAATTTTATCACTCGCCTGCCCTCTGCTGTCTGCGCAATAATTCAATTGGCTTAGGGAGGATAAAACTAAGCTAGTGACAAATGTGACGAGACGTGGAGGAAAGAAAGTACATTCTACAATAACCATCATCGATCTTCTACGCTCTTCAACACCTCGTAATCCGGTAATGCAAACCAAACTGGTATCAGCCTCCACACTTCCGCTCTGGCGTTTCTGATCATCATCCTAAAATCTGCCTTGCAGGCAGGACAGATGTTCAGGCCGCACAACGTCTTGGGATCCGTTCCATCCGAAAAGTCTGTTCGATCAAGCATGCCTTCAGTCTGACTCAACGTAAACAGGGGGTCCGCATCTCGACCAAAAGCGATCCCACCAATGGCCCGAAGCGTGTTCAACATGACGAAATAGAATGATTGTCGACAGCTCTGACTCTGGTTAAACTCCCTGTTGATGCAGTACGCCGAGATCGAAGGATTGACGAGGGTGTGTTCGACAAAAGAAGTTATATACCGTTGTCCTTGTTCTCGTCCAGACAGAATCTGTATGGTATCTTGTGGGGATAGGTGAGCTATATCTTCCTCACAAGAGGAAGAGTCTTGACGATCGGCAAATCTCAAAGGAGAAGGAGCAGTCGTTCCAGAAACGATCTTCTTCGGTCCGTAGCGAGAGAGATCATAAAAAGCAGACGGCAGGGAGAAAGCCAAATCATCTAGTTCTCTTGCAAGTTTGACGACAAGAATGGGATGGGGAGAGAGATCACGAGGTGAGTATTTCCCTTGCTCGTCCATAGCGTCTCGTTCTCTGGCGTCCCACTTCTCCAAAGTCACTGGCCAATCAACAGTGAGCCGGCTTAGACAACGGTGTCGTAGATGTTCGATAAAATATTTTGTGGACAACCGTAGAACCGCTTCGATGGCTTGCCAATCGTTCGCGTATGGTTTGTAAAAGTACCTTGATACATCATCAAGTAAGCTATTCGTCAATAATAAGGGTGGGCGTGTACTTACAATCCGTCATAAAGAGCTCTCAAGAGGAATGTCATATCCGAAGCAGAATCATGAAGTTCGACCACAGAACATCCATCGACTAGATCCTGATCTCGAGGCTGTGGAATCAAAAAAAGATCGTGAAAGACATCAGAGTGACGCTCGAGTTGACCGCGGTGGACTCTGAATGCGACAGTTTCTGCAACCAGAATGACATTCCCGTCCTCAAACCAAATCTCAGAGTGCACTAGATCCCGAGAAGAGCTCGTCATAATTGTCGTTAAGAATCGTAAAGAATCATATAAAAGAAAGACGTCGCTAGTATGTGGACGAAGAAGAGATTAACCTGTAATCTTTGTCGACGTCCTAGAAGTGGTAGTTGATAGCCATGAACGTAAACAAGAACAAGTTCGACATGAAGGTCACTCGCTGCATCCGGGACGGCACGTGGTTATTTGTGCTTTCCGTTCCCACCGTTACTTGATCTCGACAGCCGTGTGTTGTCCCGCTTTTGTCTCAATATCCCATCCTGTTGTTATGGACCTTTCGCCCTTACTGCCGCCATGGTTCTGTTCTCTGCCTACTGGTCCCAGCGCTCTATAATGGCAGCGGCTACTAAGTGTCTCTACCCGTCCCTTCTTGGCCTATTGTTTCTGGTCTGAGAATTCGGATGCCCTTTCTTCTAGCCGCGCCCTATATAAAATCTTGTCTTGAGATGTTTCTGCTTCAAAGTCTGGGGGTGCTGGATATACCCTTCTTTAATAAGCTCTTGGTCTCTCGCATTCTTGTTAGTCCTTGAACTCTGTGGCCCTATTATTCTATTATCCGCTGCGCGGCCTTTCATACCAAACCAAGCAAGTCTTATTCTGACCGTATCAGTGGCTTATTATAATCCCGTTCAGGTGTGCTTTCTTCGTTGTTGTACCTTCTTTCGCCTCCCATTAACCATATTGTTGGGCAGGTCGTACTCAAAAGTATCAAACATGTCTCGAGACGCCAGCCCCTCGAACTTGGTCGCACCCGTGCCCCTACGTGGCTATGGTTCGCGAATGTCTTCATGGCAAGATTTCCAGTTATGCGATCCTGACGCACAGTCCGCATCATCCTCACATCGCCAGCTGCCTGTACCTCTACCTGCCAAGCACCCTGATTCTCCGGACTCACAGGGCACTCAGCAGTGGGATCCAATCGATGATCCATTGCTCAGCCTACCTTCCCAGGCAGACCTGAATGGTATCTCCTATCCAAACCAAAACCATAATAAGACTTCTCCAGGCAGGGGATATCAGTACAATTTCACTCGTGATCCTCATAATAGTTCGCCTTCTCGTCGAGCGCGGATTTCGCCCGACATTGAAGATCAACCACCACACCGGCTTAGGGAACCACCTGGCCCTGGAGCGACTCCTCTTCGTTCTGCCTTGCGACGAAAGGAGGGGGATCATCAAAAGTCGGTTTCATATTCCCCTCCCGCATCCCCAGTTCGAAGAACTTCGTGGCCACGACACTCACCGCCTTCTCATGGCCATACCCCTTGGCAGAGATCCACGTCTGCTCCTCAAATGCAGAATTCACCGTGCACTTGTCGTCATTCCCCACCTCATGACCGTCCACATATGCCGGCACCCTATCCAAGTAAGAATGATAGTTTTCGCTCTAGACATAGCTGGCAACGAGCTCCTCCTGAACCTACTGAGCCCCCAATTGTTCCAGACTTTTGTAACCATCCTGGAATGCCAAATAACTCGTTGAACCCGAGTTCAAACGATGGGTACTATCGCCGTGGCCCGCTACAGAATATACAGCAAATGACACCAATACGTTACGATGCTTACTCTCATAACTGCCCCGAAGTCACCCCTCCTGCTCGGTGTAGCCCATACACACCTCATCCGCTAACTTCAGTTGCTGCCGAGTATACAGCGGCTGACGACATGATCGCACAACTTCTCCATATCCCAGCAGATCGGGTGGTATGGCAAACTCCTCGAGGTGAACTGGCCTGGGTCCCCCATCCAAGGCCTGCTCCTGCGGCGTCCCCTCAATCATTTTGGGAATCCAACTTTCTTGGACCGTCATCTATAAATGGGGGACGACAAGGTCTATTTAACAGTCAAGACGCGGCCCTTCTAACAGGAGGGAACCCCTTGCCAGGTACCGCGCCTTACTGGACACCAGGTGAATGGCCTCCGAACGCACCTCTTACAAATTGTCGCAATCATCAGGTTCAGGTTCAAGTGGCGCCTTGGATCATACCAAATCCTTGCAACGCTTATCTGCCTCATCTGATGTGGGATGTCTCTCAGCTTCCAACAACGTCAAAGCGGATCACTGGAAATCATATCATCATGGATGCAGATTCAATAATGACGGAAGTCGCTACGCACCCTCCGGTCGATAGGCTGGTCGTCGCATGTAACGTTGGAGTTGCACAGAGTTTGTGGGGCTTAATCGAGGTCAAGCAGAGTCGTTCTGGAGGCGTGAGAATATGGGATGTTCTGCATGCCATTTATGAATATTTTCAGATGCGTGTCGGAAGGAGAGAAGTGGAAAGGATCTCTCATGCATTAGGAGATCCGGAGATATATGAGAAGATGACAGATGCGATGTTTCAACGATGCATGGTGACACCTGCGCTTCCTGGTTACGAGATGAAAAAAGGATTGAAGAGGATTGATTGCTTGGGAGATGCGACCTTTTTCTGGGGTTTGTATGTGACTTACAACAACGACCGGACATGGCAATTGAATCTGGGTCTGGTGAATCGGATGAGACTGGCTTAAATTTGTTATGAATGACCCGGACGTTTGGAATACCATGCTGGGTCGTGCTATACTTGTACACCACTTACGTCTATATGTACCGCTACAAAGTTAATGAGTTGTAATTACATGAGGGGATTTTATTCGGAACTCGGGTCAAAACGGGGTTATAAATCGTGGCGCAGAACAAGGAGCCTAATAGATGGGCCAATAGCAAATGTCGAGCGGAAAAGTTGGCCCTCCGTTATTTAGTCCTCTTCCCTTTCTTTTCCGCTCAGGAAATCTCATACAGCAACCACTAGCTTGCGACGAAAGATGAAGGGCTGTCTTGTTCATAATCCGAGTGCCCAGCCTTGTGTACCAGCCTCGACAAGTCTCCCCAAGCGTCCTCCGAATGTGAAGCGGAAGTCGGTGTCGTTTTGCGGATCGTCACAAGCGGAAGAGCAGGAGAGGGTAGAGGTCTATGTTGCGGACGATTGGGATAGAACTCCCTGTGAAGTCGCTTCTAAATTGACGTACCAGTGAGTAAACTCCTCCACATCCCCCAAAAAAGACGTCGTGTGATCCCACCTCCTCGTCGGGCAAAAACACACACACACCCAACACGTCGTCCGGATTCCAATAACCCCCTTACCGCTCTTGATATATTATTCATCTTGATATGGTTGTAGAGACATCCTCGAACTATATGAACTTAAGCTCTCCGTTCCCCGTGCGTCTCCGAGCAAACCGGGATACGATCCAAAGTTGCCTACGCTGCTAAAAGGCGTACCTGTTGGGCTGCTCCCATTATTGGCAGACGACAAGTCTACGTCCGGCTCGCCTGTATCGGCGAACACTCGTACCGGGTCAACGCCGACCTCCGGAACACAGCATTCTTCATCGAGGACTCCTAATCCACCAAACAAGTTTCTGCCTTTAATGCCTATAGAAGATGAACATGAACCGACCAATTATTCACCCTTTTCATCTCATCCACCATCATCTGCGCCAAACTCAAGGCTAAAGAACTTTCAATTTCTTCCAATATATCCGGTCGAACCCCAGACTCCTGAATTAGACAACAGCCCGCAGGACCAGGATTCGGACCATACCTTGCCGTCGCCAACCTCTACACCTTCGCTTACGTCGTCTGCAAACTCTTCGCCATCTACTCCGTCGGTGTCCCCATCTCCCAAGGACACACCGTCGTCGTCCGCAACGCCGGCGTATGATTCGTATTTTGACCTACCGCGTCAGTCGACTTCGTCTGTTCGCCAAGTAGATCTGTCACAAATGCACAGGGTAGGAAGGAGTAGTTTAGAAGGAGCGACGGCGGCGGCGAGGATGCAATACCCATCATCAAGGAAGCTTACGTTGAAGGCCGTTCCCAGTCCCAATTTACTGCCGCCCAGTCCATTCGACCTACAAGGATCGATTAGTCAAGGACAATATCTACAAGAAAGAATGCAGCAACAGCAAGACAAGCTCAAAGACGGAGAGTTTGGAAGGCGGAAGAGTCCTTCTAGGCGATATTTCTACACCGGAGGCGACGACGATGTGGACGAGCCGTTTTTCTCGTTTGAGAAACAAGAGCGAGCGCGTGCTTCGCCTATTTCTCCTGCAAGGCGGCCTTCTGGCCAACTTAGATCTCCAAGTCCTGTGCTGGTCCCTTTCTGTAAGATGGAATAGCTAGTAGGTGCAGTTCTCCTTCCTTTGTGCTCGTTTGTACGCGCGTTATGGTATTAGATCGTTGAACCTTTTACAGACTAAACGCGACTTGTTCTATAAGCTCGTTTCGTTGGTGTTCAGCATTGTACACACGTCCACAAGCACTATCAAGCTTCCCTTCATGACCTTTTAACGCATATTAAATCGTATATATTTTAGCGTATGTGCTATTTGTTTTCTTTTTTGGCCTTGATGGTACAATGCGTGTCTTCATTACAGTAGATATTCGGACACTACTACATGAACTCTATATTTACCCACCAATAAATATATCGCACCGGGATACCGTTCTTTCTGTCGATGCTCCAACGATATTCCTCGACGCATATATGCTATTGGATTGTGAAGAATGTACATAACTCGCATGCAGTTGCCGCGAGCTTTTCAAACCGATCATGTAAAGTATAACCCATAGTCAGGGTAAGCGATAACGTCAACTTTGCCTCAGCGGGCCATGATCATGTGTGTGTGTGCGCCCCCATGACCTCGGGTCATTCGCTTGTAGTCTCCTCGTACAGGACACGTTCACAGTTCGGGAATGTTGATGATATCGATCCCAAGTTGTTGGCAGTCGATCACATCTTAGTACGTTAGATGGAGAGATCCGCGTCTTTCCAAGTAGCTTGGCAGGGCACTCTCTCTTTCTCTCTCTAAAAAACACTTGAGTTCCAAACAAAAACAGATACTGGCCACTGCCAAATAGATATGAGACGACACACCGAGGGAGGCTGGATAATCACTATCGTAGTACTCCTCGGACCTCACGTCTTCTTTGTACCAAGTAAGATACGCATACATAATTCATTATGAGATAATGATATGCTCCAGATCTTAGTATGTATACCGGCACACATGACACATCGCATCGCATATGTATATACAAAATCCCCACATCAATTTGTTCTCTCATAGGCTAGAGCCGCCGCCACCATCTCGCGAGACGCCCTAGATCTCTATACACGAGGATTCAAAGATCCGGGTTAAGCCTGGCAGGTATTTGGCGTCGGTGGGCCGCCAATTCAAAGGATCAATTCGGAATGAGTGCGTATGTATTTCTCCTGCTGGGGTGTGTGTGTGTGGCAGAGACTACTCTCCTCTCGTAAGCGACGAACCCAGATACAGGTTCCTGAGTCCTAACATACTAGTAAGGAACAGCCAAGCTGCTGCTAGCCCCACGCACGAACTCCAACCACGATAATCGTTTTTTCTCTCCCTGATACCTGTGATAAGCAACCACGTAACCTCCCTCCCCCCTCTCCTCTCCTCGTAACGTTCCACCGAAACGTGTGATACCTACGGGTACCTGCGATGTAACGTGCATCCCGTTAGTTGTTTTTACGAACGTGCTGGACGAATATGACAAAAAAATGATATCACGCAGCATCACGAGGGGTTTTTTTTTGTGGCTCAGATCTGGAATCGGATGTGAATGCAGAACTCGGACGAGGTGCAAGGAAGCTGCGAGGCGGGGCGTTCAGCTCGCCTTTCTCGTAAAATAAGTGGCCTTGATATCGTGACTTTCACTCTAACCAACCGGTTTCTGTCATAATATGACAAGGCAGTGGGGGTTCCTGCCGTGGCATTGGTAGAGAGTTGGAACTGTATCAATCTTCCAGATCGTTGCGAAGAATCCGTGACGTCTGGCCTGGTGTGTATTTGGCAGTACATTGATGAGGAGCTAGACAACCGGAAACATATAACTTCCTTGGTAGCTGACAGCCGGTCCCGAAGCTAGTGTCGACTGAGCATCAGTCTTTCAAGTTAACAGACTGGTCGTGGAGGTCGCGACTGCCCGGGATTCTGTTGTATGAGAACAGGGAGGAGATGTGGGATTCCGGAACGAGGGCAGTTGTTTGATCATTGAAAACGTGTTCGGGATACACTATCCAACGTCAATTTTCAATTTCAAGTTGTGGTGCTCGAACCTTGCAAGATAGCGAACGAAGACGAAGCGTTCAACTTGACAATTACCTGGTCCTGACAAAATCATTCTTGTAAGAACGGGACTTGGCCATCAGGAAGTTGTTGGAGCGATCCATTCGAAACAGGTGGCAGGGGTAGTGAGGCATAGTCTGGTCACTGGGGCCGTTCAATAGGGGACAGCTGCGCCTCTATTTTTAATTGTGCGCCGTATCAGAGACGCTTGCCCGGCGAGTGCGTGGATGAGCCAGATTAGAGTACTACCGTATCCTTGAATTACAGAGTAAATTTGAAGCGTGTACAGCTGTCGGGTCAACAGAACGATGAGACTGGCAATTGAGCACACAACCATGACGTGGAGTGAAAGCAGGTTGGTGATTCATGAACTTTTAGAGTTATCAGCATCTTATTAAGTAGCCGCTGGAGCAATTTCATGAGTTCTACTTGCACAGGTACTCCTACGAGGTTCCAAGGATCATATTGAGGTAGTAATAGTACATCCAATTGCAATCATAATTTTGTTCTTGCGGTGAGCTATCGCTGATGGCAGATCACCTGCATAGTATCCTCTATAGTACTTTATTGTCTGCTCCTCATTAAGAGCAGTGACTGCATTTGCGTTCACAAGTGGGGGTAAGCCATGCTTCGACCATGAAAATACCCTCAGCATCACTGAAATCATTAAGGGAAGAAAACTCGGGCTAACCTGCTCTGATGTTGGATCTGATTCATCACGAAACATAACCACCTCATAAGGTCGTACAATACTGCTGGCAGCATTCAAGTTGTGGTTCTGTAAAAAAAAAAAAGAAAAAAGGGGTTTATCAGTGTAACAGAAAAGCATAAACGTTGCATATGTACCACAGCGCTTATTCTTGCAGTTTTTGCCAATGCAACTTCGAATCTGTCGAATGCAACTTCGAGTCTGTCCAATGTAACTTCGACTCTGTCGAGGCGTTCGTTCACTGGAGCCAGTGCCTGCTCTATAGCAAGATGAAACCATGGGGGAACATCCATAATGCTTGAGGTGATTGTAGTGGGATTCAAAGGAAAAACAGGGGTACTTTAGTACTAATCAACACTTGATTTTACGCGGAAGCTGACGGGTCGGACGATAAATCGAGACAGGATCACGGTCCAAGTACTACAAACAACTTGAAACAAGCCATTTCAAGTTCTCGTAAATCGATATTCTTTCTGCTAATTGAATCCATCAAATCTCACGTCACGTCACTTCGCTTCTACCTTCACGTTCGGGCGGGCGCTTCTTCGGTCTACTCGTCGTGCGGGATCATCCAGTGGGATCGATCTTCGGATCTCTCACTGAGGGAATTAGGTACGTCGTTCTAAGCCAAACAGGTAATGGCCGCCCGTTTTGAACGGGGTGATGAGGTCCGATGATGTTGGTGACCATCGGGTAAACAGTCGCTTTGCCTTAACGACTGCCTTAATCACTTGGGCAACCTATATGTACTGGTAGGGAGGGAAACCAGGGGATAATGTCTGCTGGTGAAGGGGTTAGCTCATCCTCTTTGCTGGGTAGCCAGACCGTCCCTGAGCTGGAAGACCTGTACCACCCACATATAGTATGCAGCCCTCGCCCCCTGGCCACTATGTTTCTGCACTGGTGATATGGCAATCTATAACTACAGTAGATGGGGGCAAAATCCAGCCGACCCCTTTGGGGACAGGCCTGCTGTGGCCTAGTATTCATGGTTGAGCCTCGCTCCCTGCGATATTAGGTGGATAGTGGTGATCTTTGGATTACTGCAAGACATGGAGGTGTGTATCTTGGGGGTCTTCTTTCTGGACCCCCTTAAGCGAATCTGTTCGGATGGCATGGATGTGGTTGTCGTGTTGGGGCCTATTGCTTTCGGGGTCACTTGAATGTGATCTTAGGGAGGTCTTAACCGACCATTATCATGTGCAAACCAATAGAGGAGGCCTTGGCAGTGGGGCTCGCCGTCCACCGTGATAGACTCTATTGGCAGGCAATTGCAGCCTAGCCGTCTGCTTGCATGTGTCACCTACTTTTGAACCCCTCACGTGCAGTCACATCTAGTGTACAACATTCAAAAAAGCAGATGCACATCAACGGGAAACTTGGACTGAGGGAGGAGACCTAGTGGTTGGGTTGGAATCCAACTATCTAGGGAGACTTAAGCTGTGTAGTCGGCAGCCTTCCCTGAAACAAGCGAGCCGTGGCAGTGTGAAGTAGTTCTTCTTACTGGCTGGAGAGTACTAAATCCCATGTCGGTGCTGCTGGTTTGAAACTACCAACAGTGCTTAAGTTGATTCCCTTGCACCGTGAAGGCGGGTGGGCCTCGCAAGAGAACCCTTTAGCTTGGCTCACGGAAAAAGGATAAGGATGAAGAAAAACAGAGAACAGAAGAGATGATACGCAAGCTAAACGACGA